>CATKUP010000897.1:0-48000 GCA_949786385.1 Onychomys leucogaster
ACCAAGAAGCACGCTCTTGCTTTCTAGAGTCTCTAATACAGAGGGAAACGTGAGTGTGCTCAGAACAAAAGAACTGTGTTTCCTACACACGGACCATATCTAGTTCAACTCTGTTTCTGAAACTAATACAAACCACAGGTCCTCTAACACCCAATGCTTTTCAGTTAAGAGCGAGAAACCTGTGAGCTTCGTGAACAATGTAGCTTCGTTTGAGATGAAAATTGACTGTGTTTACCTGAAACGATTCTTGCTTGTAGGAAGACACAGAGCCTGGCATTTAACTTCGTTTCTGAAGGGAAACACACGGCACAGTTCTCATCCATGAAACACACTCTGCTTTAGAGCAAGAAGCACTCTATTGCTTTCTAGAGTCTCTTATACAGAGGGAAACGTGAGTGTCCTCAGAACAAAAGAACTGTGTTTCCTACACACACGGACCATATCTAGTTCAACTCTGTTTCTGAAACTGATACAAACCACAGGTCCTCTAACATCCAATGCTTTTCGGTTAAGAGCGAGAAACGTGTGAGCTTTTGAACAATGTAGCTTCGTTTGAGCTGAAAAGTGACTGCGTTTACATGAAACGAAGTCTTGCTTGTAGGAAGGCACAGAGCCTGGCATTTAACTCCGTTTCTGAAGGAAAACACACGGCACAGTTCTCATCCTTGAAACACAATCTGCTTTAGAGCAAGAAGCACGCTCTTGCTTTCTAGAGTCTCTAATACAGAGGGAAACGTGAGTGTGCTCAGAACAAAAGAACTGTGTTTCCTACACACGGACCATATCTAGTTCAACTCTGTTTCTGAAACTGATACAAACCACAGGTCCTCTAACATCCAATGCTTTTCAGGTAAGAGCGAGAAACGTGTGAGCTTTGTGAACAATGTAGCTTCGTTTGAGCTGAAAAGTGACTGCGTTTACCTGAAATGAAGTCTTGCTTGTAGGAAGACACACGCCTGGCATTTAACTCCGTTTCTGAAGGGAAACACACGGCACAGTTCTCTTCCATGAAACACACTCTGCTTTAGAGCATAAGCACGCTCTTGCTTTCTAGAGTCTCTAATACAGAGGGAAACGTGAGTGTGCTCAGAACAAAAGAACTGTGTTTCCTACACACACAGACCATATCTAGTTCAACTCTGTTTCTGAAACTAATACAAACCACAGGTCCTCTAACATCCCATTCTTTTCAGTTAAGAGCGAGAAACGTGTGAGCTTCGTGAACAATGTTGCTTCGTTTGAGCTCAAAAGTGACTGCGTTTACCTGAAACGAAGTCTTGCTTGTAGGAAGACATGCGCCTGGCATTTAACTCTGTTTCTAAAAGGAAACACATGGCACAGTTCTCATCCATGAAACACACTCTGCTTTAGAGCATAAGCACGCTCTTGCTTTCTAGAGTCTCAACTACAGAGGGAAACGTGAGTGTGCTCAGAACAAAAGAACTGTGTTTCCTACACACGGACCATATCTAGTTCAACTCTGTTTCAGAAACTGATACAAACCACAGGTCGTCTAACATCCAATGCTTTTCAGTTAAGAGCGAGAAACGTGTGAGCTTCGTGAACAATGTAGCTTCGTTTGAGATGAAAAGTGACTGCGTTTACCTGAAACGATTCTTGCTTGTAGGAAGACACGGAGCCTGGCATTTAACTCCGTTTAAGAAGCGAAACACACAGCACAGTTCTCATCAATGAAACATACTCTGCTTTAGAGCAAGAAGCACGCTCTTGCTTTCCTGAGTCTCTAATACAGAGGGAAACGTGAGTGTGCTCAGAACAAAAGAACTGTGTTTCCTACACACGGACCATATCTAGTTCAACTCTGTTTCAGAAACTGATACAAACCACAGGTCGTTTAACATCCAATGCTTTTCAGTTAAGAGCGAGAAACGTGTGAGCTTCGTGAACAATGTAGCTTCGTTTGAGCTGAAAAGTCACTGCGTTTACCTGAAACGAAGTCTTGCTTGTAGGAAGACACACGCCTGGCATTTAACTCCGTTTCTGAAGGGAAACACACAGCACAGTTCTCGTACATGAAACACACTCTGCTTTAGACCAAGAAGCACGCTCTTGCTTTCTAGAGTCTCTAATACAGAGGGAAACGTGAGTGTGCTCAGAACAAAAGAACTGTGTTTCCTACACACACGGACCATATCTAGTTCAACTCTGTTTCTGAAACTGATACAAACCACAGGTCCTCTAACATCCAATGCTTTTCAGTTAAGAGCAAGAAACGTGTGGGCTTCGTGAACAATGTAGCTTCGTTTGAGCTGAAAAGTGACTGCGTTTACCTGAAACGAAGTCTTGCTTGTAGGAAGGCACAGAGCCTGGCATTCAACACCGTTCCTGAAGGAAAACACACGGCACAGTTCTCATCCTTGAAACACAATCTGATTTAGACCAAGAAGCACGCTCTTGCTTTCTAGAGTCTCTAATACAGAGGGAAACGTGAGTGTGCTCAGAACAAAAGAACTGTGTTTCCTACACACGGACCATATCTAGTTCAACTCTGTTTCTGAAACTAATACAAACCACAGGTCCTCTAACACCCAATGCTTTTCAGTTAAGAGCGAGAAACGTGTGAGCTTCGTGAACAATGTAGCTTCGTTTGAGATGAAAATTGACTGTGTTTACCTGAAACGATTCTTGCTTGTAGGAAGACACAGAGCCTGGCATTTAACTTCGTTTCTGAAGGGAAACACACGGCACAGTTCTCATCCATGAAACACACTCTGCTTTAGAGCAAGAAGCACTCTATTGCTTTCTAGAGTCTCTTATACAGAGGGAAACGTGAGTGTCCTCAGAACAAAAGAACTGTGTTTTCTACACACATGGACCATATCTAGTTCAACTCTGTTTCTGAAACTGATACAAACCACAGGTTGTCTAACATCCAATGCTTTTCAGGTAAGAGCAAGAAACATGTGAGCTTCGTGAACAATGTAGCTTCGTTTGAGCTTAAAGTGACTGCGTTTACCTGAAACGAAGTCTTGCTTGTAGGAAGACACACGCCTGGCATTTAACTCCGTTTCAGAAGGGAAACACACGGCACAGTTCTCTTCCATGAAACACACTCTGCTTTAGAGCAAGAAGCACGCTCTTGCTTTCTAGAGTCTCTAATACAGAGGGAAACCTGAGTGTGCTCAGAACAAAAGAACTGTGTTTCCTACACACACGGACCATATCTAGTTCAACTCTGTTTCTGAAACTGATACAAACCACAAGTCCTCTAACATGCAATGCTTTTCAGTTAAGAGCGAGAAACGTGTGGGCTTCGTGAACAATGTAGCTTCTTTTGAGCTGAAAAGTGACTGCGTTTACATGAAACAAAGTCTTGCTTGTAGGAAGGCACAGAGCCTGGAATTTAACTCCGTTTCTGAAGGAAAACACACGGCACAGTTCTCATCCTTGAAACACAATCTGCTTTAGAGCAAGAAGCACACTCTTGCTTTCTAGAGTCTCTAATACAGAGGGAAACGTGAGTGTGCTCAGAACAAAAGAACTGTGTTTCCTACACACACAGACCATATCTAGTTCAACTCTGTTTCTGAAACTAATACAAACCACAGGTCCTCTAACATCCCATTCTTTTCAGTTAAGAGCGAGAAACGTGTGAGCTTCGTGAACAATGTTGCTTCGTTTGAGCTCAAAAGTGACTGCGTTTACCTGAAACGAAGTCTTGCTTGTAGGAAGACATGCGCCTGGCATTTAACTCTGTTTCTGAAGGGAAACACATGGCACAGTTCTCATCCATGAAACACACTCTGCTTTAGAGCATAAGCACGCTCTTGCTTTCTAGAGTCTCAACTACAGAGGGAAACGTGAGTGTGCTCAGAACAAAAGAACTGTGTTTCCTACACACGGACCATATCTAGTTCAACTCTGTTTCAGAAACTGATACAAACCACAGGTCGTCTAACATCCAATGCTTTTCAGTTAAGAGCGAGAAACGTGTGAGCTTCGTGAACAATGTAGCTTCGTTTGAGATGAAAAGTGACTGCGTTTACCTGAAACGATTCTTGCTTGTAGGAAGACACGGAGCCTGGCATTTAACTCCGTTTAAGAAGCGAAACACACGGCACAGTTCTCATCAATGAAACATACTCTGCTTTAGAGCAAGAAGCACGCTCTTGCTTTCTTGAGTCTCTAATACAGAGGGAAACGTGAGTGTGCTCAGAACAAAAGAACTGTGTTTCCTACACACGGACCATATCTAGTTCAACTCTGTTTCAGAAACTGATACAAACCACAGGTCGTCTAACATCCAATGCTTTTCAGTTAAGAGCGAGAAACGTGTGAGCTTCGTGAACAATGTAGCTTCGTTTGAGCTGAAAAGTCACTGCGTTTACCTGAAACGAAGTCTTGCTTGTAGGAAGACACACGCCTGGCATTTAACTCCGTTTCTGAAGGGAAACACACAGCACAGTTCTCGTACATGAAACACACTCTGCTTTAGACCAAGAAGCACGCTCTTGCTTTCTAGAGTCTCTAATACAGAGGGAAACGTGAGTGTGCTCAGAACAAAAGAACTGTGTTTCCTACACACACGGACCATATCTAGTTCAACTCTGTTTCTGAAACTGATACAAACCACAGGTCCTCTAACATCCAATGCTTTTCAGTTAAGAGCGAGAAACGTGTGGGCTTCGTGAACAATGTAGCTTCGTTTGAGCTGAAAAGTGACTGCGTTTACCTGAAACGAAGTCTTGCTTGTAGGAAGGTACAGAGCCTGGCATTCAACTCCGTTCCTGAAGGAAAACACACGGCACAGTTCTCATCCTTGAAACACAATCTGATTTAGACCAAGAAGCACGCTCTTGCTTTCTAGAGTCTCTAATACAGAGGGAAACGTGAGTGTGCTCAGAACAAAAGAACTGTGTTTCCTACACACGGACCATATCTAGTTCAACTCTGTTTCTGAAACTAATACAAACCACAGGTCCTCTAACACCCAATGCTTTTCAGTTAAGAGCGAGAAACCTGTGAGCTTCGTGAACAATGTAGCTTCGTTTGAGATGAAAATTGACTGTGTTTACCTGAAACGATTCTTGCTTGTAGGAAGACACAGAGCCTGGCATTTAACTTCGTTTCTGAAGGGAAACACACGGCACAGTTCTCATCCATGAAACACACTCTGCTTTAGAGCAAGAAGCACTCTATTGCTTTCTAGAGTCTCTTATACAGAGGGAAACGTGAGTGTCCTCAGAACAAAAGAACTGTGTTTTCTACACACATGGACCATATCTAGTTCAACTCTGTTTCTGAAACTGATACAAACCACAGGTTGTCTAACATCCAATGCTTTTCAGGTAAGAGCAAGAAACATGTGAGCTTCGTGAACAATGTAGCTTCGTTTGAGCTTAAAGTGACTGCGTTTACCTGAAAAGAAGTCTTGCTTGTAGGAAGACACACGCCTGGCATTTAACTCCGTTTCAGAAGGGAAACACACGGCACAGTTCTCTTCCATGAAACACACTCTGCTTTAGAGCAAGAAGCACGCTCTTGCTTTCTAGAGTCTCTAATACAGAGGGAAACCTGAGTGTGCTCAGAACAAAAGAACTGTGTTTCCTACACACACGGACCATATCTAGTTCAACTCTGTTTCTGAAACTGATACAAACCACAAGTCCTCTAACATGCAATGCTTTTCAGTTAAGAGCGAGAAACGTGTGGGCTTCGTGAACAATGTAGCTTCTTTTGAGCTGAAAAGTGACTGCGTTTACATGAAACAAAGTCTTGCTTGTAGGAAGGCACAGAGCCTGGAATTTAACTCCGTTTCTGAAGGAAAACACACGGCACAGTTCTCATCCTTGAAACACAATCTGCTTTAGAGCAAGAAGCACGCTCTTGCTTTCTAGAGTCTCTAATACAGAGGGAAACGTGAGTGTGCTCAGAACAAAAGAACTGTGTTTCCTACACACACGGACCATATCTAGTTCAACTCTGTTTCTGAAACTGATACAAACCACAGGTCCTCTAACATCCAATGCTTTTCAGTTAAGAGCGAGAAACGTGTGAGCTTCGTGAACAATGTTGCTTCGTTTGAGCTCAAAAGTGACTGCGTTTACCTGAAACGAAGTCTTGCTTGTAGGAAGACATGCGCCTGGCATTTAACTCCGTTTCTGAAGGGAAACACATGGCACAGTTCTCATCCATGAAACACACTCTGCTTTAGAGCATAAGCACGCTCTTGCTTTCTAGAGTCTCAACTACAGAGGGAAACGTGAGTGTGCTCAGAACAAAAGAACTGTGTTTCCTACACACGGACCATATCTAGTTCAACTCTGTTTCAGAAACTGATACAAACCACAGGTCGTCTAACATCCAATGCTTTTCAGTTAAGAGCGAGAAACGTGTGAGCTTCGTGAACAATGTAGCTTCGTTTGAGATGAAAAGTGACTGCGTTTACCTGAAACGATTCTTGCTTGTAGGAAGACACGGAGCCTGGCATTTAACTCCGTTTAAGAAGCGAAACACACGGCACAGTTCTCATCAATGAAACATACTCTGCTTTAGAGCAAGAAGCACGCTCTTGCTTTCCTGAGTCTCTAATACAGAGGGAAACGTGAGTGTGCTCAGAACAAAAGAACTGTGTTTCCTACACACGGACCATATCTAGTTCAACTCTGTTTCAGAAACTGATACAAACCACAGGTCGTCTAACATCCAATGCTTTTCAGTTAAGAGCGAGAAACGTGTGAGCTTCGTGAACAATGTAGCTTCGTTTGAGATGAAAAGTGACTGCGTTTACCTGAAACGATTCTTGCTTGTAGGAAGACACGGAGCCTGGCATTTAACTCCGTTTAAGAAGCGAAACACACGGCACAGTTCTCATCAATGAAACATACTCTGCTTTAGAGCAAGAAGCATGCTCTTGCTTTCTAGAGTCTCTAATACAGAGGGAAACGTGAGTGTGCTCAGAACAAAAGAACTGTGTTTCCTACACACACGGACCATATCTAGTTCAACTCTGTTTCTGAAACTGATACAAACCACAGGTCCTCTAACATCCAATGCTTTTCAGTTAAGAGCGAGAAACGTGTGAGCTTCGTGAACAATGTAGCTTCATTTGAGCTGAAAAGTCACTGCGTTTACCTGAAACGAAGTCTTGCTTGTAGGAAGACACACGCCTGGCATTTAACTCCGTTTCTGAAGGGAAACACACAGCACAGTTCTGGTACATGAAACACACTCTGATTTAGAGCAAGAAGCACGCTCTTGCTTTCTAGAGTCTCTAATACAGAGGGAAACGTGAGTGTGCTCAGAACAAAAGAACTGTGTTTCCTACACACACGGACCATATCTAGTTCAACTCTGTTTCTGAAACTGATACAAACCACAGGTCCTCTAACATCCAATGCTTTTCAGTTAAGAGCGAGAAACGTGTGGGCTTCGTGAACAATGTAGCTTCGTTTGAGCTGAAAAGTGACTGCGTTTACATGAAACGAAGTCTTGCTTGTAGGAAGGCACAGAGCCTGGCATTTAACTCCGTTTCTGAAGGAAAACACACGGCACAGTTCTCATCCTTGAAACACAATCTGCTTTAGAGCAAGAAGCACGCTCTTGCTTTCTAGAGTCTCTAATACAGAGGGAAACGTGAGTGTGCTCAGAACAAAAGAACTGTGTTTCCTACACACGGACCATATCTAGTTCAACTCTGTTTCTGAAACTGATACAAACCACAGGTCCTCTAACATCCAATGCTTTTCAGTTAAGAGCGAGAAACGTGTGAGCTTTGTGAACAATGTAGCTTCGTTTGAGCTAAAAAGTGACTGCGTTTACCTGAAACGAAGTCTTGCTTGTAGGAAGACACACGCCTGGCATTTAACTCCGTTTCTGAAGGGAAACACACGGCACAGTTCTCTTCCATGAAACACACTCTGCTTTAGAGCATAAGCACGCTCTTGCTTTCTAGAGTCTCTAATACAGAGGGAAACGTGAGTGTGCTCAGAACAAAAGAACTGTGTTTCCTACACACACAGACCATATCTAGTTCAACTCTGTTTCTGAAACTGATACAAACCACAGGTCCTCTAACATCCAATGCTTTTCAGGTAAGAGCGAGAAACGTGTGAGCTTCGTGAACAATGTAGCTTCGTTTGAGCTGAAAAGTGACTGCGTTTACATGAAACGAAGTCTTGCTTGTAGGAAGGCACAGAGCCTGGCATTTAACTCCGTTTCTGAAGGAAAACACACGGCACAGTTCTCATCCTTGAAACACAATCTGCTTTAGAGCAAGAAGCACGCTCTTGCTTTCTAGAGTCTCTAATACAGAGGGAAACGTGAGTGTGCTCAGAACAAAAGAACTGTGTTTCCTACACACGGACCATATCTAGTTCAACTCTGTTTCTGAAACTGATACAAACCACAGGTCCTCTAACATCCAATGCTTTTCAGTTACGAGCGAGAAACGTGTGAGCTTTGTGAACAATGTAGCTTCGTTTGAGCTGAAAAGTGACTGCGTTTACCTGAAACGAAGTCTTGCTTGTAGGAAGACACACGCCTGGCATTTACCTCCGTTTCTGAAGGAAACACACGGCACAGTTCTCTTCCATGAAACACACTCTGCTTTAGAGCATAAGCACGCTCTTGCTTTCTAGAGTCTCTAATACAGAGGGAAACGTGAGTGTGCTCAGAACAAAAGAACTGTGTTTCCTACACACACGGACCATATCTAGTTCAACTCTGTTTCTGAAACTGATACAAACCACAGGTCCTCTAACATCCAATGCTTTTCAGTTAAGAGCGAGAAACGTGTGGGCTTCGTGAACAATGTAGCTTCGTTTGAGCTGAAAAGTGACTGCGTTTACCTGAAACGAAGTCTTGCTTGTAGGAAGGCACAGAGCCTGGCATTCAACTCCGTTCCTGAAGGAAAACACACGGCACAGTTCTCATCCTTGAAACACAATCTGATTTAGACCAAGAAGCACGCTCTTGCTTTCTAGAGTCTCTAATACAGAGGGAAACGTGAGTGTGCTCAGAACAAAAGAACTGTGTTTCCTACACACGGACCATATCTAGTTCAACTCTGTTTCTGAAACTAATACAAACCACAGGTCCTCTAACACCCAATGCTTTTCAGTTAAGAGCGAGAAACCTGTGAGCTTCGTGAACAATGTAGCTTCGTTTGAGATGAAAATTGACTGTGTTTACCTGAAACGATTCTTGCTTGTAGGAAGACACAGAGCCTGGCATTTAACTTCGTTTCTGAAGGGAAACACACGGCACAGTTCTCATCCATGAAACACACTCTGCTTTAGAGCAAGAAGCACTCTATTGCTTTCTAGAGTCTCTTATACAGAGGGAAACGTGAGTGTCCTCAGAACAAAAGAACTGTGTTTCCTACACACACGGACCATATCTAGTTCAACTCTGTTTCTGAAACTGATACAAACCACAGGTCCTCTAACATCCAATGCTTTTCGGTTAAGAGCGAGAAACGTGTGAGCTTTTGAACAATGTAGCTTCGTTTGAGCTGAAAAGTGACTGCGTTTACATGAAACGAAGTCTTGCTTGTAGGAAGGCACAGAGCCTGGCATTTAACTCCGTTTCTGAAGGAAAACACACGGCACAGTTCTCATCCTTGAAACACAATCTGCTTTAGAGCAAGAAGCACGCTCTTGCTTTCTAGAGTCTCTAATACAGAGGGAAACGTGAGTGTGCTCAGAACAAAAGAACTGTGTTTCCTACACACGGACCATATCTAGTTCAACTCTGTTTCTGAAACTGATACAAACCACAGGTCCTCTAACATCCAATGCTTTTCAGGTAAGAGCGAGAAACGTGTGAGCTTTGTGAACAATGTAGCTTCGTTTGAGCTGAAAAGTGACTGCGTTTACCTGAAATGAAGTCTTGCTTGTAGGAAGACACACGCCTGGCATTTAACTCCGTTTCTGAAGGGAAACACACGGCACAGTTCTCTTCCATGAAACACACTCTGCTTTAGAGCATAAGCACGCTCTTGCTTTCTAGAGTCTCTAATACAGAGGGAAACGTGAGTGTGCTCAGAACAAAAGAACTGTGTTTCCTACACACACAGACCATATCTAGTTCAACTCTGTTTCTGAAACTAATACAAACCACAGGTCCTCTAACATCCCATTCTTTTCAGTTAAGAGCGAGAAACGTGTGAGCTTCGTGAACAATGTTGCTTCGTTTGAGCTCAAAAGTGACTGCGTTTACCTGAAACGAAGTCTTGCTTGTAGGAAGACATGCGCCTGGCATTTAACTCTGTTTCTAAAAGGAAACACATGGCACAGTTCTCATCCATGAAACACACTCTGCTTTAGAGCATAAGCACGCTCTTGCTTTCTAGAGTCTCAACTACAGAGGGAAACGTGAGTGTGCTCAGAACAAAAGAACTGTGTTTCCTACACACGGACCATATCTAGTTCAACTCTGTTTCAGAAACTGATACAAACCACAGGTCGTCTAACATCCAATGCTTTTCAGTTAAGAGCGAGAAACGTGTGAGCTTCGTGAACAATGTAGCTTCGTTTGAGATGAAAAGTGACTGCGTTTACCTGAAACGATTCTTGCTTGTAGGAAGACACGGAGCCTGGCATTTAACTCCGTTTAAGAAGCGAAACACACAGCACAGTTCTCATCAATGAAACATACTCTGCTTTAGAGCAAGAAGCACGCTCTTGCTTTCCTGAGTCTCTAATACAGAGGGAAACGTGAGTGTGCTCAGAACAAAAGAACTGTGTTTCCTACACACGGACCATATCTAGTTCAACTCTGTTTCAGAAACTGATACAAACCACAGGTCGTTTAACATCCAATGCTTTTCAGTTAAGAGCGAGAAACGTGTGAGCTTCGTGAACAATGTAGCTTCGTTTGAGCTGAAAAGTCACTGCGTTTACCTGAAACGAAGTCTTGCTTGTAGGAAGACACACGCCTGGCATTTAACTCCGTTTCTGAAGGGAAACACACAGCACAGTTCTCGTACATGAAACACACTCTGCTTTAGACCAAGAAGCACGCTCTTGCTTTCTAGAGTCTCTAATACAGAGGGAAACGTGAGTGTGCTCAGAACAAAAGAACTGTGTTTCCTACACACACGGACCATATCTAGTTCAACTCTGTTTCTGAAACTGATACAAACCACAGGTCCTCTAACATCCAATGCTTTTCAGTTAAGAGCAAGAAACGTGTGGGCTTCGTGAACAATGTAGCTTCGTTTGAGCTGAAAAGTGACTGCGTTTACCTGAAACGAAGTCTTGCTTGTAGGAAGGCACAGAGCCTGGCATTCAACACCGTTCCTGAAGGAAAACACACGGCACAGTTCTCATCCTTGAAACACAATCTGATTTAGACCAAGAAGCACGCTCTTGCTTTCTAGAGTCTCTAATACAGAGGGAAACGTGAGTGTGCTCAGAACAAAAGAACTGTGTTTCCTACACACGGACCATATCTAGTTCAACTCTGTTTCTGAAACTAATACAAACCACAGGTCCTCTAACACCCAATGCTTTTCAGTTAAGAGCGAGAAACGTGTGAGCTTCGTGAACAATGTAGCTTCGTTTGAGATGAAAATTGACTGTGTTTACCTGAAACGATTCTTGCTTGTAGGAAGACACAGAGCCTGGCATTTAACTTCGTTTCTGAAGGGAAACACACGGCACAGTTCTCATCCATGAAACACACTCTGCTTTAGAGCAAGAAGCACTCTATTGCTTTCTAGAGTCTCTTATACAGAGGGAAACGTGAGTGTCCTCAGAACAAAAGAACTGTGTTTTCTACACACATGGACCATATCTAGTTCAACTCTGTTTCTGAAACTGATACAAACCACAGGTTGTCTAACATCCAATGCTTTTCAGGTAAGAGCAAGAAACATGTGAGCTTCGTGAACAATGTAGCTTCGTTTGAGCTTAAAGTGACTGCGTTTACCTGAAACGAAGTCTTGCTTGTAGGAAGACACACGCCTGGCATTTAACTCCGTTTCAGAAGGGAAACACACGGCACAGTTCTCTTCCATGAAACACACTCTGCTTTAGAGCAAGAAGCACGCTCTTGCTTTCCTGAGTCTCTAATACAGAGGGAAACGTGAGTGTGCTCAGAACAAAAGAACTGTGTTTCCTACACACGGACCATATCTAGTTCAACTCTGTTTCAGAAACTGATACAAACCACAGGTCGTCTAACATCCAATGCTTTTCAGTTAAGAGCGAGAAACGTGTGAGCTTCGTGAACAATGTAGCTTCGTTTGAGATGAAAAGTGACTGCGTTTACCTGAAACGATTCTTGCTTGTAGGAAGACACGGAGCCTGGCATTTAACTCCGTTTAAGAAGCGAAACACACGGCACAGTTCTCATCAATGAAACATACTCTGCTTTAGAGCAAGAAGCATGCTCTTGCTTTCTAGAGTCTCTAATACAGAGGGAAACGTGAGTGTGCTCAGAACAAAAGAACTGTGTTTCCTACACACACGGACCATATCTAGTTCAACTCTGTTTCTGAAACTGATACAAACCACAGGTCCTCTAACATCCAATGCTTTTCAGTTAAGAGCGAGAAACGTGTGAGCTTCGTGAACAATGTAGCTTCATTTGAGCTGAAAAGTCACTGCGTTTACCTGAAACGAAGTCTTGCTTGTAGGAAGACACACGCCTGGCATTTAACTCCGTTTCTGAAGGGAAACACACAGCACAGTTCTGGTACATGAAACACACTCTGATTTAGAGCAAGAAGCACGCTCTTGCTTTCTAGAGTCTCTAATACAGAGGGAAACGTGAGTGTGCTCAGAACAAAAGAACTGTGTTTCCTACACACACGGACCATATCTAGTTCAACTCTGTTTCTGAAACTGATACAAACCACAGGTCCTCTAACATCCAATGCTTTTCAGTTAAGAGCGAGAAACGTGTGGGCTTCGTGAACAATGTAGCTTCGTTTGAGCTGAAAAGTGACTGCGTTTACATGAAACGAAGTCTTGCTTGTAGGAAGGCACAGAGCCTGGCATTTAACTCCGTTTCTGAAGGAAAACACACGGCACAGTTCTCATCCTTGAAACACAATCTGCTTTAGAGCAAGAAGCACGCTCTTGCTTTCTAGAGTCTCTAATACAGAGGGAAACGTGAGTGTGCTCAGAACAAAAGAACTGTGTTTCCTACACACGGACCATATCTAGTTCAACTCTGTTTCTGAAACTGATACAAACCACAGGTCCTCTAACATCCAATGCTTTTCAGTTAAGAGCGAGAAACGTGTGAGCTTTGTGAACAATGTAGCTTCGTTTGAGCTAAAAAGTGACTGCGTTTACCTGAAACGAAGTCTTGCTTGTAGGAAGACACACGCCTGGCATTTAACTCCGTTTCTGAAGGGAAACACACGGCACAGTTCTCTTCCATGAAACACACTCTGCTTTAGAGCATAAGCACGCTCTTGCTTTCTAGAGTCTCTAATACAGAGGGAAACGTGAGTGTGCTCAGAACAAAAGAACTGTGTTTCCTACACACACAGACCATATCTAGTTCAACTCTGTTTCTGAAACTGATACAAACCACAGGTCCTCTAACATCCAATGCTTTTCGGTTAAGAGCGAGAAACGTGTGAGCTTCGTGAACAATGTAGCTTCGTTTGAGCTGAAAAGTGACTGCGTTTACATGAAACGAAGTCTTGCTTGTAGGAAGGCACAGAGCCTGGCATTTAACTCCGTTTCTGAAGGAAAACACACGGCACAGTTCTCATCCTTGAAACACAATCTGCTTTAGAGCAAGAAGCACGCTCTTGCTTTCTAGAGTCTCTAATACAGAGGGAAACGTGAGTGTGCTCAGAACAAAAGCACTGTGTTTCCTACACACGGACCATATCTAGTTCAACTCTGTTTCTGAAACTGATACAAACCACAGGTCCTCTAACATCCAATGCTTTTCAGTTACGAGCGAGAAACGTGTGAGCTTTGTGAACAATGTAGCTTCGTTTGAGCTGAAAAGTGACTGCGTTTACCTGAAACGAAGTCTTGCTTGTAGGAAGACACACGCCTGGCATTTACCTCCGTTTCTGAAGGAAACACACGGCACAGTTCTCTTCCATGAAACACACTCTGCTTTAGAGCATAAGCACGCTCTTGCTTTCTAGAGTCTCTAATACAGAGGGAAACGTGAGTGTGCTCAGAACAAAAGAACTGTGTTTCCTACACACACGGACCATATCTAGTTCAACTCTGTTTCTGAAACTGATACAAACCACAGGTCCTCTAACATCCAATGCTTTTCAGTTAAGAGCGAGAAACGTGTGGGCTTCGTGAACAATGTAGCTTCGTTTGAGCTGAAAAGTGACTGCGTTTACCTGAAACGAAGTCTTGCTTGTAGGAAGGCACAGAGCCTGGCATTCAACTCCGTTCCTGAAGGAAAACACACGGCACAGTTCTCATCCTTGAAACACAATCTGATTTAGACCAAGAAGCACGCTCTTGCTTTCTAGAGTCTCTAATACAGAGGGAAACGTGAGTGTGCTCAGAACAAAAGAACTGTGTTTCCTACACACGGACCATATCTAGTTCAACTCTGTTTCTGAAACTAATACAAACCACAGGTCCTCTAACACCCAATGCTTTTCAGTTAAGAGCGAGAAACCTGTGAGCTTCGTGAACAATGTAGCTTCGTTTGAGATGAAAATTGACTGTGTTTACCTGAAACGATTCTTGCTTGTAGGAAGACACAGAGCCTGGCATTTAACTTCGTTTCTGAAGGGAAACACACGGCACAGTTCTCATCCATGAAACACACTCTGCTTTAGAGCAAGAAGCACTCTATTGCTTTCTAGAGTCTCTTATACAGAGGGAAACGTGAGTGTCCTCAGAACAAAAGAACTGTGTTTCCTACACACACGGACCATATCTAGTTCAACTCTGTTTCTGAAACTGATACAAACCACAGGTCCTCTAACATCCAATGCTTTTCGGTTAAGAGCGAGAAACGTGTGAGCTTTTGAACAATGTAGCTTCGTTTGAGCTGAAAAGTGACTGCGTTTACATGAAACGAAGTCTTGCTTGTAGGAAGGCACAGAGCCTGGCATTTAACTCCGTTTCTGAAGGAAAACACACGGCACAGTTCTCATCCTTGAAACACAATCTGCTTTAGAGCAAGAAGCACGCTCTTGCTTTCTAGAGTCTCTAATACAGAGGGAAACGTGAGTGTGCTCAGAACAAAAGAACTGTGTTTCCTACACACGGACCATATCTAGTTCAACTCTGTTTCTGAAACTGATACAAACCACAGGTCCTCTAACATCCAATGCTTTTCAGGTAAGAGCGAGAAACGTGTGAGCTTTGTGAACAATGTAGCTTCGTTTGAGCTGAAAAGTGACTGCGTTTACCTGAAATGAAGTCTTGCTTGTAGGAAGACACACGCCTGGCATTTAACTCCGTTTCTGAAGGGAAACACACGGCACAGTTCTCTTCCATGAAACACACTCTGCTTTAGAGCATAAGCACGCTCTTGCTTTCTAGAGTCTCTAATACAGAGGGAAACGTGAGTGTGCTCAGAACAAAAGAACTGTGTTTCCTACACACACAGACCATATCTAGTTCAACTCTGTTTCTGAAACTAATACAAACCACAGGTCCTCTAACATCCCATTCTTTTCAGTTAAGAGCGAGAAACGTGTGAGCTTCGTGAACAATGTTGCTTCGTTTGAGCTCAAAAGTGACTGCGTTTACCTGAAACGAAGTCTTGCTTGTAGGAAGACATGCGCCTGGCATTTAACTCTGTTTCTAAAAGGAAACACATGGCACAGTTCTCATCCATGAAACACACTCTGCTTTAGAGCATAAGCACGCTCTTGCTTTCTAGAGTCTCAACTACAGAGGGAAACGTGAGTGTGCTCAGAACAAAAGAACTGTGTTTCCTACACACGGACCATATCTAGTTCAACTCTGTTTCAGAAACTGATACAAACCACAGGTCGTCTAACATCCAATGCTTTTCAGTTAAGAGCGAGAAACGTGTGAGCTTCGTGAACAATGTAGCTTCGTTTGAGATGAAAAGTGACTGCGTTTACCTGAAACGATTCTTGCTTGTAGGAAGACACGGAGCCTGGCATTTAACTCCGTTTAAGAAGCGAAACACACAGCACAGTTCTCATCAATGAAACATACTCTGCTTTAGAGCAAGAAGCACGCTCTTGCTTTCCTGAGTCTCTAATACAGAGGGAAACGTGAGTGTGCTCAGAACAAAAGAACTGTGTTTCCTACACACGGACCATATCTAGTTCAACTCTGTTTCAGAAACTGATACAAACCACAGGTCGTTTAACATCCAATGCTTTTCAGTTAAGAGCGAGAAACGTGTGAGCTTCGTGAACAATGTAGCTTCGTTTGAGCTGAAAAGTCACTGCGTTTACCTGAAACGAAGTCTTGCTTGTAGGAAGACACACGCCTGGCATTTAACTCCGTTTCTGAAGGGAAACACACAGCACAGTTCTCGTACATGAAACACACTCTGCTTTAGACCAAGAAGCACGCTCTTGCTTTCTAGAGTCTCTAATACAGAGGGAAACGTGAGTGTGCTCAGAACAAAAGAACTGTGTTTCCTACACACACGGACCATATCTAGTTCAACTCTGTTTCTGAAACTGATACAAACCACAGGTCCTCTAACATCCAATGCTTTTCAGTTAAGAGCAAGAAACGTGTGGGCTTCGTGAACAATGTAGCTTCGTTTGAGCTGAAAAGTGACTGCGTTTACCTGAAACGAAGTCTTGCTTGTAGGAAGGCACAGAGCCTGGCATTCAACACCGTTCCTGAAGGAAAACACACGGCACAGTTCTCATCCTTGAAACACAATCTGATTTAGACCAAGAAGCACGCTCTTGCTTTCTAGAGTCTCTAATACAGAGGGAAACGTGAGTGTGCTCAGAACAAAAGAACTGTGTTTCCTACACACGGACCATATCTAGTTCAACTCTGTTTCTGAAACTAATACAAACCACAGGTCCTCTAACACCCAATGCTTTTCAGTTAAGAGCGAGAAACGTGTGAGCTTCGTGAACAATGTAGCTTCGTTTGAGATGAAAATTGACTGTGTTTACCTGAAACGATTCTTGCTTGTAGGAAGACACAGAGCCTGGCATTTAACTTCGTTTCTGAAGGGAAACACACGGCACAGTTCTCATCCATGAAACACACTCTGCTTTAGAGCAAGAAGCACTCTATTGCTTTCTAGAGTCTCTTATACAGAGGGAAACGTGAGTGTCCTCAGAACAAAAGAACTGTGTTTTCTACACACATGGACCATATCTAGTTCAACTCTGTTTCTGAAACTGATACAAACCACAGGTTGTCTAACATCCAATGCTTTTCAGGTAAGAGCAAGAAACATGTGAGCTTCGTGAACAATGTAGCTTCGTTTGAGCTTAAAGTGACTGCGTTTACCTGAAACGAAGTCTTGCTTGTAGGAAGACACACGCCTGGCATTTAACTCCGTTTCAGAAGGGAAACACACGGCACAGTTCTCTTCCATGAAACACACTCTGCTTTAGAGCAAGAAGCACGCTCTTGCTTTCTAGAGTCTCTAATACAGAGGGAAACCTGAGTGTGCTCAGAACAAAAGAACTGTGTTTCCTACACACACGGACCATATCTAGTTCAACTCTGTTTCTGAAACTGATACAAACCACAAGTCCTCTAACATGCAATGCTTTTCAGTTAAGAGCGAGAAACGTGTGGGCTTTGTGAACAATGTAGCTTCTTTTGAGCTGAAAAGTGACTGCGTTTACATGAAACAAAGTCTTGCTTGTAGGAAGGCACAGAGCCTGGAATTTAACTCCGTTTCTGAAGGAAAACACACGGCACAGTTCTCATCCTTGAAACACAATCTGCTTTAGAGCAAGAAGCACACTCTTGCTTTCTAGAGTCTCTAATACAGAGGGAAACGTGAGTGTGCTCAGAACAAAAGAACTGTGTTTCCTACACACACAGACCATATCTAGTTCAACTCTGTTTCTGAAACTAATACAAACCACAGGTCCTCTAACATCCCATTCTTTTCAGTTAAGAGCGAGAAACGTGTGAGCTTCGTGAACAATGTTGCTTCGTTTGAGCTCAAAAGTGACTGCGTTTACCTGAAACGAAGTCTTGCTTGTAGGAAGACATGCGCCTGGCATTTAACTCTGTTTCTGAAGGGAAACACATGGCACAGTTCTCATCCATGAAACACACTCTGCTTTAGAGCATAAGCACGCTCTTGCTTTCTAGAGTCTCAACTACAGAGGGAAACGTGAGTGTGCTCAGAACAAAAGAACTGTGTTTCCTACACACGGACCATATCTAGTTCAACTCTGTTTCAGAAACTGATACAAACCACAGGTCGTCTAACATCCAATGCTTTTCAGTTAAGAGCGAGAAACGTGTGAGCTTCGTGAACAATGTAGCTTCGTTTGAGATGAAAAGTGACTGCGTTTACCTGAAACGATTCTTGCTTGTAGGAAGACACGGAGCCTGGCATTTAACTCCGTTTAAGAAGCGAAACACACGGCACAGTTCTCATCAATGAAACATACTCTGCTTTAGAGCAAGAAGCACGCTCTTGCTTTCTTGAGTCTCTAATACAGAGGGAAACGTGAGTGTGCTCAGAACAAAAGAACTGTGTTTCCTACACACGGACCATATCTAGTTCAACTCTGTTTCAGAAACTGATACAAACCACAGGTCGTCTAACATCCAATGCTTTTCAGTTAAGAGCGAGAAACGTGTGAGCTTCGTGAACAATGTAGCTTCGTTTGAGCTGAAAAGTCACTGCGTTTACCTGAAACGAAGTCTTGCTTGTAGGAAGACACACGCCTGGCATTTAACTCCGTTTCTGAAGGGAAACACACAGCACAGTTCTCGTACATGAAACACACTCTGCTTTAGACCAAGAAGCACGCTCTTGCTTTCTAGAGTCTCTAATACAGAGGGAAACGTGAGTGTGCTCAGAACAAAAGAACTGTGTTTCCTACACACACGGACCATATCTAGTTCAACTCTGTTTCTGAAACTGATACAAACCACAGGTCCTCTAACATCCAATGCTTTTCAGTTAAGAGCGAGAAACGTGTGGGCTTCGTGAACAATGTAGCTTCGTTTGAGCTGAAAAGTGACTGCGTTTACCTGAAACGAAGTCTTGCTTGTAGGAAGGTACAGAGCCTGGCATTCAACTCCGTTCCTGAAGGAAAACACACGGCACAGTTCTCATCCTTGAAACACAATCTGATTTAGACCAAGAAGCACGCTCTTGCTTTCTAGAGTCTCTAATACAGAGGGAAACGTGAGTGTGCTCAGAACAAAAGAACTGTGTTTCCTACACACGGACCATATCTAGTTCAACTCTGTTTCTGAAACTAATACAAACCACAGGTCCTCTAACACCCAATGCTTTTCAGTTAAGAGCGAGAAACCTGTGAGCTTCGTGAACAATGTAGCTTCGTTTGAGATGAAAATTGACTGTGTTTACCTGAAACGATTCTTGCTTGTAGGAAGACACAGAGCCTGGCATTTAACTTCGTTTCTGAAGGGAAACACACGGCACAGTTCTCATCCATGAAACACACTCTGCTTTAGAGCAAGAAGCACTCTATTGCTTTCTAGAGTCTCTTATACAGAGGGAAACGTGAGTGTCCTCAGAACAAAAGAACTGTGTTTTCTACACACATGGACCATATCTAGTTCAACTCTGTTTCTGAAACTGATACAAACCACAGGTTGTCTAACATCCAATGCTTTTCAGGTAAGAGCAAGAAACATGTGAGCTTCGTGAACAATGTAGCTTCGTTTGAGCTTAAAGTGACTGCGTTTACCTGAAACGAAGTCTTGCTTGTAGGAAGACACACGCCTGGCATTTAACTCCGTTTCAGAAGGGAAACACACGGCACAGTTCTCTTCCATGAAACACACTCTGCTTTAGAGCAAGAAGCACGCTCTTGCTTTCTAGAGTCTCTAATACAGAGGGAAACCTGAGTGTGCTCAGAACAAAAGAACTGTGTTTCCTACACACACGGACCATATCTAGTTCAACTCTGTTTCTGAAACTGATACAAACCACAAGTCCTCTAACATGCAATGCTTTTCAGTTAAGAGCGAGAAACGTGTGGGCTTCGTGAACAATGTAGCTTCTTTTGAGCTGAAAAGTGACTGCGTTTACATGAAACAAAGTCTTGCTTGTAGGAAGGCACAGAGCCTGGAATTTAACTCCGTTTCTGAAGGAAAACACACGGCACAGTTCTCATCCTTGAAACACAATCTGCTTTAGAGCAAGAAGCACGCTCTTGCTTTCTAGAGTCTCTAATACAGAGGGAAACGTGAGTGTGCTCAGAACAAAAGAACTGTGTTTCCTACACACGGACCATATCTAGTTCAACTCTGTTTCTGAAACTGATACAAACCACAGGTCCTCTAACATCCAATGCTTTTCAGTTAAGAGCGAGAAACGTGTGAGCTTCGTGAACAATGTTGCTTCGTTTGAGCTCAAAAGTGACTGCGTTTACCTGAAACGAAGTCTTGCTTGTAGGAAGACATGCGCCTGGCATTTAACTCTGTTTCTGAAGGGAAACACATGGCACAGTTCTCATCCATGAAACACACTCTGCTTTAGAGCATAAGCACGCTCTTGCTTTCTAGAGTCTCAACTACAGAGGGAAACGTGAGTGTGCTCAGAACAAAAGAACTGTGTTTCCTACACACGGACCATATCTAGTTCAACTCTGTTTCAGAAACTGATACAAACCACAGGTCGTCTAACATCCAATGCTTTTCAGTTAAGAGCGAGAAACGTGTGAGCTTCGTGAACAATGTAGCTTCGTTTGAGATGAAAAGTGACTGCGTTTACCTGAAACGATTCTTGCTTGTAGGAAGACAAGGAGCCTGGCATTTAACTCCGTTTAAGAAGCGAAACACACGGCACAGTTCTCATCAATGAAACATACTCTGCTTTAGAGCAAGAAGCACGCTCTTGCTTTCCTGAGTCTCTAATACAGAGGGAAACGTGAGTGTGCTCAGAACAAAAGAACTGTGTTTCCTACACACGGACCATATCTAGTTCAACTCTGTTTCAGAAACTGATACAAACCACAGGTCGTCTAACATCCAATGCTTTTCAGTTAAGAGCGAGAAACGTGTGAGCTTCGTGAACAATGTAGCTTCGTTTGAGATGAAAAGTGACTGCGTTTACCTGAAACGATTCTTGCTTGTAGGAAGACACGGAGCCTGGCATTTAACTCCGTTTAAGAAGCGAAACACACGGCACAGTTCTCATCAATGAAACATACTCTGCTTTAGAGCAAGAAGCATGCTCTTGCTTTCTAGAGTCTCTAATACAGAGGGAAACGTGAGTGTGCTCAGAACAAAAGAACTGTGTTTCCTACACACACGGACCATATCTAGTTCAACTCTGTTTCTGAAACTGATACAAACCACAGGTCCCCTAACATCCAATGCTTTTCAGTTAAGAGCGAGAAACGTGTGAGCTTCGTGAACAATGTAGCTTCATTTGAGCTGAAAAGTCACTGCGTTTACCTGAAACGAAGTCTTGCTTGTAGGAAGACACACGCCTGGCATTTAACTCCGTTTCTGAAGGGAAACACACAGCACAGTTCTGGTACATGAAACACACTCTGATTTAGAGCAAGAAGCACGCTCTTGCTTTCTAGAGTCTCTAATACAGAGGGAAACGTGAGTGTGCTCAGAACAAAAGAACTGTGTTTCCTACACACACGGACCATATCTAGTTCAACTCTGTTTCTGAAACTGATACAAACCACAGGTCCTCTAACATCCAATGCTTTTCAGTTAAGAGCGAGAAACGTGTGGGCTTCGTGAACAATGTAGCTTCGTTTGAGCTGAAAAGTGACTGCGTTTACATGAAACGAAGTCTTGCTTGTAGGAAGGCACAGAGCCTGGCATTTAACTCCGTTTCTGAAGGAAAACACACGGCACAGTTCTCATCCTTGAAACACAATCTGCTTTAGAGCAAGAAGCACGCTCTTGCTTTCTAGAGTCTCTAATACAGAGGGAAACGTGAGTGTGCTCAGAACAAAAGAACTGTGTTTCCTACACACGGACCATATCTAGTTCAACTCTGTTTCTGAAACTGATACAAACCACAGGTCCTCTAACATCCAATGCTTTTCAGTTAAGAGCGAGAAACGTGTGAGCTTCGTGAACAATGTTGCTTCGTTTGAGCTCAAAAGTGACTGCGTTTACCTGAAACGAAGTCTTGCTTGTAGGAAGACATGCGCCTGGCATTTAACTCTGTTTCTGAAGGGAAACACATGGCACAGTTCTCATCCATGAAACACACTCTGCTTTAGAGCATAAGCACGCTCTTGCTTTCTAGAGTCTCAACTACAGAGGGAAACGTGAGTGTGCTCAGAACAAAAGAACTGTGTTTCCTACACACGGACCATATCTAGTTCAACTCTGTTTCAGAAACTGATACAAACCACAGGTCGTCTAACATCCAATGCTTTTCAGTTAAGAGCGAGAAACGTGTGAGCTTCGTGAACAATGTAGCTTCGTTTGAGATGAAAAGTGACTGCGTTTACCTGAAACGATTCTTGCTTGTAGGAAGACAAGGAGCCTGGCATTTAACTCCGTTTAAGAAGCGAAACACACGGCACAGTTCTCATCAATGAAACATACTCTGCTTTAGAGCAAGAAGCACGCTCTTGCTTTCCTGAGTCTCTAATACAGAGGGAAACGTGAGTGTGCTCAGAACAAAAGAACTGTGTTTCCTACACACGGACCATATCTAGTTCAACTCTGTTTCAGAAACTGATACAAACCACAGGTCGTCTAACATCCAATGCTTTTCAGTTAAGAGCGAGAAACGTGTTAGCTTCGTGAACAATGTAGCTTCGTTTGAGATGAAAAGTGACTGCGTTTACCTGAAACGATTCTTGCTTGTAGGAAGACACGGAGCCTGGCATTTAACTCCGTTTAAGAAGCGAAACACACGGCACAGTTCTCATCAATGAAACATACTCTGCTTTAGAGCAAGAAGCATGCTCTTGCTTTCTAGAGTCTCTAATACAGAGGGAAACGTGAGTGTGCTCAGAACAAAAGAACTGTGTTTCCTACACACACGGACCATATCTAGTTCAACTCTGTTTCTGAAACTGATACAAACCACAGGTCCTCTAACATCCAATGCTTTTCAGTTAAGAGCGAGAAACGTGTGAGCTTCGTGAACAATGTAGCTTCATTTGAGCTGAAAAGTCACTGCGTTTACCTGAAACGAAGTCTTGCTTGTAGGAAGACACACGCCTGGCATTTAACTCCGTTTCTGAAGGGAAACACACAGCACAGTTCTGGTACATGAAACACACTCTGATTTAGAGCAAGAAGCACGCTCTTGCTTTCTAGAGTCTCTAATACAGAGGGAAACGTGAGTGTGCTCAGAACAAAAGAACTGTGTTTCCTACACACACGGACCATATCTAGTTCAACTCTGTTTCTGAAACTGATACAAACCACAGGTCCTCTAACATCCAATGCTTTTCAGTTAAGAGCGAGAAACGTGTGGGCTTCGTGAACAATGTAGCTTCGTTTGAGCTGAAAAGTGACTGCGTTTACATGAAACGAAGTCTTGCTTGTAGGAAGGCACAGAGCCTGGCATTTAACTCCGTTTCTGAAGGAAAACACACGGCACAGTTCTCATCCTTGAAACACAATCTGCTTTAGAGCAAGAAGCACGCTCTTGCTTTCTAGAGTCTCTAATACAGAGGGAAACGTGAGTGTGCTCAGAACAAAAGAACTGTGTTTCCTACACACGGACCATATCTAGTTCAACTCTGTTTCTGAAACTGATACAAACCACAGGTCCTCTAACATCCAATGCTTTTCAGTTAAGAGCGAGAAACGTGTGAGCTTTGTGAACAATGTAGCTTCGTTTGAGCTAAAAAGTGACTGCGTTTACCTGAAACGAAGTCTTGCTTGTAGGAAGACACACGCCTGGCATTTAACTCCGTTTCTGAAGGGAAACACACGGCACAGTTCTCTTCCATGAAACACACTCTGCTTTAGAGCATAAGCACGCTCTTGCTTTCTAGAGTCTCTAATACAGAGGGAAACGTGAGTGTGCTCAGAACAAAAGAACTGTGTTTCCTACACACACAGACCATATCTAGTTCAACTCTGTTTCTGAAACTGATACAAACCACAGGTCCTCTAACATCCAATGCTTTTCGGTTAAGAGCGAGAAACGTGTGAGCTTCGTGAACAATGTAGCTTCGTTTGAGCTGAAAAGTGACTGCCTTTACCTGAAACCATTCTTGCTTGTAGGAAGACACAGAGCCTGGCATTTAACTCCGTTTCTGAAGGGAAACACATGGCACAGTTCCAGTACATGAAACACACTCTGCTTTAGAGCAAGAAGCACGCTCTTGCTTTCTAGAGTCTCTAATACAGAGGGAAACGTGAATGTGCTCAGAACAAAAGAACTGTGTTTCCTACACACACGGACCATATCTAGTTCAACTCTGTTTCTAAAATTGATACAAACCACAGGTCGTCTAACATCCAATGCTTTTCAGTTAAGAGCGAGAAACGTGTGAGCTTCGTGAACAATGTAGCTTCGTTTGAGGTGAAAGGTGAGTGCGTTTACATGAAACGAAGTCTTGCTTGTAGGAAGGCACAGAGCCTGGCATTCAACTCCCTTTCTGAAGGAAAACACACGGCACAGTTCTCATCCTTGAAACACAATCTGATTTAGAGCAAGAAGCACGCTCTTGCTTTCTAGAGTCTCTAATACAGAGGGAAACGTGAGTGTGCTCAGAACAAAAGAACTGTGTTTCCTACACACGGACCATATCTAGTTCAACTCTGTTTCTGAAACTGATACAAACCACAGGTCCTCTAACACCCAATGCTTTTCAGTTAAGAGCGAGAAACGTGTGAGCTTCGTGAACAATGTAGCTTCGTTTGAGATGAAAATTGACTGTGTTTACCTGAAACGATTCTTGCTTGTAGGAAGACACAGAGCCTGGCATTTAACTCCGTTTCTGAAGGGAAACACACGGCACAGTTCTCATCCATGAAACACACTCTGCTTTAGAGCAAGAAGCACTCTATTGCTTTCTAGAGTCTCTTATACAGAGGGAAACGTGAGTGTGCTCAGAACAAAAGAACTGTGTTTTCTACACACATGGACCATATCTAGTTCAACTCTGTTTCTGAAACTGATACAAACCACAGGTTGTCTAACATCCAATGCTTTTCAGGTAAGAGCAAGAAACATGTGAGCTTCGTGAACAATGTAGCTTCGTTTGAGCTTAAAGTGACTGCGTTTACCTGAAACGAAGTCTTGCTTGTAGGAAGACACACGCCTGGCATTTAACTCCGTTTCAGAAGGGAAACACACGGCACAGTTCTCTTCCATGAAACACACTCTGCTTTAGAGCAAGAAGCACGCTCTTGCTTTCTAGAGTCTCTAATACAGAGGGAAACGTGAATGTGCTCAGAACAAAAGAACTGTGTTTCCTACACACACGGACCATATCTAGTTCAACTCTGTTTCTAAAATTGATACAAACCACAGGTCGTCTAACATCCAATGCTTTTCAGTTAAGAGCGAGAAACGTGTGAGCTTCGTTAACAATGTAGGTTTGTTTGAGCTGAAAAGTGACTGTGTTTACCTGAAAAGAATTCTTGATTGTAGGAAGACACACGTCTGGCATTTAACTCCGTTTCTGAAGGGAAACACACGGCACAGTTCTCATCCATGAAACACACTCTGCTTTAGAGCAAGAAGCACGCTCTTGCTTTCTAGAGTCTCTAATACAGAGGGAAACGTGAGTGTGCTCAGAACAAAAGAACTGTGTTTCCTACACACGGACCATATCTAGTTCAACTCTGTTTCTGAAACTGATACAAACCACAGGTCCTCTAACATCCAATGCTTTTCAGTTAAGAGCGAGAAACGTGTGAGCTTCGTGAACAATGTAGCTTCGTTTGAGCTGAAAAGTGACTGCATTTACCTGAAACGAAGTCTTGCTTGTAGGAAGACACACGCCTGGCATTTAACTCCGTTTCTGAAGGGAAACACACGGCACAGTTCTCTTCCATGAAACACACTCTGCTTTAGAGCATAAGCACGCTCTTGCTTTCTAGAGTCTCTAATACAGAGGGAAACGTGAGTGTGCTCAGAACAAAAGAACTGTGTTTCCAACACACACAGACCATATCTAGTTCAACTCTGTTTCTGAAACTAATACAAACCACAGGTCCTCTAACATCCCATGCTTTTCAGTTAAGAGCGAGAAACGTGTGAGCTTCGTGAACAATGTTGCTTCGTTTGAGCTCAAAAGTGACTGCGTTTACCTGAAACGAAGTCTTGCTTGTAGGAAGACATGCACCTGGCATTTAACTCTGTTTCTGAAGGGAAACACATGGCACAGTTCTCATCCATGAAACACACACTGCTTTAGAGCATAAGCACGCTCTTGCTTTCTAGAGTCTCTACTACAGAGGGAAACGTGAGTGTGCTCAGAACAAAAGAACTGTGTTTCCTACACACGGACCATATCTAGTTCAACTCTGTTTCTGAAACTGATACAAACCACAGGTCGTCTAACATCCAATGCTTTTCAGTTAAGAGCGAGAAACGTGTGAGCTTCGTGAACAATGTAGCTTCGTTTGAGATGAAAAGTGACTGCGTTTACCTGAAACTGTTCTTGCTTGTAGGAAGACACAGAGCCTGGCATTTAACTCCGTTTCTGAAGGGAAACACACGGCACAGTTCTCGTACATGAAACACACTCTGCTTTAGAGCAAGAAGCACGCTCTTGCTTTCTAGAGTCTCTAATACAGAGGGAAACGTGAATGTGCCAGAACAAAAGAACTGTGTTTCCTACACACACGGACCATATCTAGTTCAACTCTGTTTCTAAAATTGATACAAACCACAGGTCGTCTAACATCCAATGCTTTTCAGTTAAGAGCGAGAAACGTGTGAGCTTCGTTAACAATGTAGCTTTGTTTGAGGTGAAAAGTGACTGTGTTTACCTGAAAAGAATTCTTGATTGTAGGAAGACACACGCCTGGCATTTAACTCCGTTTCTGAAGGGAAACACACAGCACAGTTCTGGTACATGAAACACACTCTGATTTAGAGCAAGAAGCACGCTCTTGCTTTCTAGAGTCTCTAATACAGAGGGAAACGTGAGTGTGCTCAGAACAAAAGAACTGTGTTTCCTACACACACGGACCATATCTAGTTCAACTCTGTTTCTGAAACTGATACAAACCACAGGTCCTCTAACATCCAATGCTTTTCAGTTAAGAGCGAGAAACGTGTGGGCTTCGTGAACAATGTAGCTTCGTTTGAGCTGAAAAGTGCCTGCGTTTACATGAAACGAAGTCTTGCTTGTAGGAAGGCACAGAGCCTGGCATTTAACTCCGTTTCTGAAGGAAAACACACGGCACAGTTCTCATCCTTGAAACACAATCTGCTTTAGAGCAAGAAGCACGCTCTTGCTTTCTAGAGTCTCTAATACAGAGGGAAACTTGAGTGTGCTCAGAACAAAAGAACTGTGTTTCCTACACACGGACCATATCTAGTTCAACTCTGTTTCTGAAACTGATACAAACCACAGGTCCTCTAACATCCAATGCTTTTCAGTTAAGAGCGAGAAACGTGTGAGCTTTGTGAACAATGTAGCTTCGTTTGAGCTAAAAAGTGACTGCGTTTACCTGAAACGAAGTCTTGCTTGTAGGAAGACACACGCCTGGCATTTAACTCCGTTTCTGAAGGGAAACACACGGCACAGTTCTCTTCCATGAAACACACTCTGCTTTAGAGCATAAGCACGCTCTTGCTTTCTAGAGTCTCTAATACAGAGGGAAACGTGAGTGTGCTCAGAACAAAAGAACTGTGTTTCCTACACACACAGACCATATCTAGTTCAACTCTGTTTCTGAAACTGATACAAACCACAGGTCCTCTAACATCCAATGCTTTTCGGTTAAGAGCGAGAAACGTGTGAGCTTCGTGAACAATGTAGCTTCGTTTGAGCTGAAAAGTGACTGCCTTTACCTGAAACCATTCTTGCTTGTAGGAAGACACAGAGCCTGGCATTTAACTCCGTTTCTGAAGGGAAACACATGGCACAGTTCCAGTACATGAAACACACTCTGCTTTAGAGCAAGAAGCACGCTCTTGCTTTCTAGAGTCTCTAATACAGAGGGAAACGTGAATGTGCTCAGAACAAAAGAACTGTGTTTCCTACACACACGGACCATATCTAGTTCAACTCTGTTTCTGAAATTGATACAAACCACAGGTCGTCTAACATCCAATGCTTTTCAGTTAAGAGCGAGAAACGTGTGAGCTTCGTGAACAATGTAGCTTCGTTTGAGGTGAAAGGTGAGTGCGTTTACATGAAACGAAGTCTTGCTTGTAGGAAGGCACAGAGCCTGGCATTCAACTCCGTTTCTGAAGGAAAACACACGGCACAGTTCTCATCCTTGAAACACAATCTGATTTAGAGCAAGAAGCACGCTCTTGCTTTCTAGAGTCTCTAATACAGAGGGAAACGTGAGTGTGCTCAGAACAAAAGAACTGTGTTTCCTACACACGGACCATATCTAGTTCAACTCTGTTTCTGAAACTGATACAAACCACAGGTCCTCTAACACCCAATGCTTTTCAGTTAAGAGCGAGAAACGTGTGAGCTTCGTGAACAATGTAGCTTCGTTTGAGATGAAAATTGACTGTGTTTACCTGAAACGATTCTTGCTTGTAGGAAGACACAGAGCCTGGCATTTAACTCCGTTTCTGAAGGGAAACACACGGCACAGTTCTCATCCATGAAACACACTCTGCTTTAGAGCAAGAAGCACTCTATTGCTTTCTAGAGTCTCTTATACAGAGGGAAACGTGAGTGTGCTCAGAACAAAAGAACTGTGTTTTCTACACACATGGACCATATCTAGTTCAACTCTGTTTCTGAAACTGATACAAACCACAGTTGTCTAACATCCAATGCTTTTCAGGTAAGAGCAAGAAACATGTGAGCTTCGTGAACAATGTAGCTTCGTTTGAGCTTAAAGTGACTGCGTTTACCTGAAACGAAGTCTTGCTTGTAGGAAGACACACGCCTGGCATTTAACTCCGTTTCAGAAGGGAAACACACGGCACAGTTCTCTTCCATGAAACACACTCTCCTTTAGAGCAAGAAGCACGCTCTTGCTTTCTAGAGTCTCTAACACAGAGGGAAACCTGAGTGTGCTCAGAACAAAAGAACTGTGTTTCCTACACACACGGACCATATCTAGTTCAACTCTGTTTCTGAAACTGATACAAACCACAAGTCCTCTAACATGCAATGCTTTTCAGTTAAGAGCGAGAAACGTGTGGGCTTCGTGAACAATGTAGCTTCGTTTGAGGTGAAAAGTGACTGCGTTTACATGAAACAAAGTCTTGCTTGTAGGAAGGCACAGAGCCTGGAATTTAACTCCGTTTCTGAAGGAAAACACACGGCACAGTTCTCATCCTTGAAACACAATCTGCTTTAGAGCAAGAAGCACGCTCTTGCTTTCTAGAGTCTCTAATACAGAGGGAAACGTGAGTGTGCTCAGAACAAAAGAACTGTGTTTCCTACACACGGACCATATCTAGTTCAACTCTGTTTCTGAAACTGATACAAACCACAGGTCCTCTAACATCCAAAGCTTTTCAGTTAAGAGCGAGAAACGTGTGAGCTTCGTGAACAATGTAGCTTCGTTTGAGCTCAAAAGTGACTGCGTTTACCTGAAACGAAGTCTTGCTTGTAGGAAGACACACGCCTGGCATTTAACTCCGTTTGTGAAGGGAAACACACGGCACAGTTCTCTTCCATGAAACACACTCTGCTTTAGAGCATAAGCACGCTCTTGCTTTCTAGAGTCTCTAATACAGAGGGAAACGTGAGTGTGCTCAGAACAAAAGAACTGTGTTTCCAACACACACAGACCATATCTAGTTCAACTCTGTTTCTGAAACTAATACAAACCACAGGTCCTCTAACATCCCATGCTTTTCAGTTAAGAGCGAGAAACGTGTGAGCTTCGTGAACAATGTTGCTTCGTTTGAGCTCAAAAGTGACTGCGTTTACCTGAAACAAAGTCTTGCTTGTAGGAAGACATGCGCCTGGCATTTAACTCTGTTTCTGAAGGGAAACACATGGCACAGTTCTCATCCATGAAACACACTCTGCTTTAGAGCATAAGCACGCTCTTGCTTTCTAGAGTCTCAACTACAGAGGGAAACGTGAGTGTGCTCAGAACAAAAGAACTGTGTTTCCTACACACGGACCATATCTAGTTCAACTCTGTTTCAGAAACTGATACAAACCACAGGTCGTCTAACATCCAATGCTTTTCAGTTAAGAGCGAGAAACGTGTGAGTTTCGTGAACAATGTAGCTTCGTTTGAGATGAAAAGTGACTGCGTTTACCTGAAACGATTCTTGCTTGTAGGAAGACACGGAGCCTGGCATTTAACTCCGTTTAAGAAGCGAAACACACGGCACAGTTCTCATCAATGAAACATACTCTGCTTTAGAGCAAGAAGCACGCTCTTGCTTTCCTGAGTCTCTAATACAGAGGGAAACGTGAGTGTGCTCAGAACAAAAGAACTGTGTTTCCTACACACACGGACCATATCTAGTTCAACTCTGTTTCTGAAACTGATACAAACCACAGGTCCTCTAACATCCAATGCTTTTCAGTTAAGAGCGAGAAACGTGTGAGCTTCGTGAACAATGTAGCTTCCTTTGAGCTGAAAAGTGACTGTGTTTACCTGAAACGAAGTCTTGCTTGTAGGAAGACACACGCCTGGCATTTAACTCCGTTACTGAAGGGAAACACAAGGCACAGTTCTCGTACATGAAACACACTCTGCTTTAGAGCAAGAAGCACGCTCTTGCTTTCTAGAGTCTCTAATACAGAGGGAAACGTGAGTGTGCTCAGAACAAAAGAATTGTGTTTCCTACACACACGGACCATATCTAGTTCAACTCTGTTTCTGAAACTGATACAAACCACAGGTCCTCTAACATGCAATGCTTTTCAGTTAAGAGCGAGAAACGTGTGGGCTTCGTGAACAATGTAGCTTCGTTTGAGCTGAAATGTGACTGTGTTTACATGAAACGAAGTCTTGCTTGTAGGAAGGCACAGAGCCTGGCATTTAACTCCGTTTCTGAAGGAAAACACACGGCACAGTTCTCATCCTTGAAACACAATCTGCTTTAGAGCAAGAAGCACGCTCTTGCTTTCTAGAGTCTCTAATACAGAGGGAAACGTGAGTGTGCTCAGAACAAAAGAACTGTGTTTCCTACACACGGACCATATCTAGTTCAACTCTGTTTCTGAAACTGATACAAACCACAGGTCCTCTAACATCCAATGCTTTTCGGTTAAGAACGAGAAACGTGTGAGCTTCGTGAACAATGTAGCTTCGTTTGAGCTGAAAAGTGACTGCCTTTACCTGAAACGATTCTTGCTTGTAGGAAGACACAGAGCCTGGCATTTAACTCCGTTTCTGAAGGGAAACACACGGCACAGTTCTCATCCATGAAACACACTCTGCTTTAGAGCAAGAAGCACGCTCTTGCTTTCTAGAGTCTCTAATACAGAGGGAAACGTGAGTGTGCTCAGAACAAAAGAACTGTGTTTCCTACACACACGGACCATATCTAGTTCAACTCTGTTTCTAAAATTGATACAAACCACAGGTCGTCTAACATCCAATGCTTTTCAGTTAAGAGCGAGAAACGTGTGAGCTTCGTGAACAATGTAGCTTTGTTTGAGCTGAAAAGTGACTGTGTTTACCTGAAAAGAATTCTTGATTGTAGGAAGACACAGAGCCTGGCATTTAACTCCCTTTCTGAAGGGAAACACACGGCACAGTTCTCGTACATGAAACACACTCTGCTTTAGAGCAAGAAGCATGCTCTTGCTTTCTAGAGTCTCTAATACAGAGGGAAACGTGAATGTGCTCAGAACAAAAGAACTGTGTTTCCTACACACACGGACCATATCTAGTTCAACTCTGTTTCTAAAATTGATACAAACCACAGGTCGTCTAACATCCAATGCTTTTCAGTTAAGAGCGAGAAACGTGTGAGCTTCGTTAACAATGTAGCTTTGTTTGAGGTGAAAAGTGACTGTGTTTACCTGAAAAGAATTCTTGATTGTAGGAAGACACACGTCTGGCATTTAACTCCGTTTCTGAAGGGAAACATACGGCACAGTTCTCATCCATGAAACACACTCTGCTTTAGAGCAAGAAGGATGCGCTTGCTTTCTAGAGTCTCTAATACAGAGGGAAACGTGAGTGTGCTCAGAACAAAAGAACTGTGTTTCCTACACACACGGACCATATCTAGTTCAACTCTGTTTCTGAAACTGATACAAACCACAGGTCGTCTAACATCCAATGCTTTTCAGTTAAGAGCGAGAAACGTGTGAGCTTCGTGAACAATGTATCTTCGTTTGAGCTTAAAATGACTGCGTTTACCTGAAACGATTCTTGCTTGTAGGAAGACACAGAGACTGGCATTTAACTCCGTTTAGAAGGGAAACTCACGGCACAGTTCTCATCAATGAAACATACTCTGCTTTAGAGCAAGAAGCACGCTCTTGCTTTCTAGAGTCTCTAATACAGAGGGAAACGTGAGTGTGCTCAGAACAAAAGAACTGTGTTTCCTACACACACGGACCATATCTAGTTCAACTCTGTTTCTGAAACTGATACAAACCACAGGTCCTCTAACATACAATGCTTTTCAGTTAAGAGCGAGAAACGTGTGGGCTTCGTGAACAATGTAGCTTCGTTTGAGGTGAAAAGTGACTGCGTTTACATGAAACGAAGTCTTGCTTGTAGGAAGGCACAGAGCCTGTCATTTAACTCCGTTTCAGAAGGAAAACACACAGCACAGTTCTCATCCTTGAAACACAATCTGCTTTAGAGCAAGAAGCACGCTCTTGCTTTCTAGAGTCTCTAATACAGAGGGAAACGTGAGTGTGCTCAGAACAAAAGAACTGTGTTTCCTACACACGGACCATATCTAGTTCAACTCTGTTTCTGAAACTGATACAAACCACAGGTCCTCTAACATCCAATGCTTTTCAGTTAAGAGCGAGAAACGTGTGAGCTTCATGAACAATGTAGCTTTGTTTGAGCTGAAAAGTGACTGTGTTTACCTGAAACGATTCTTGCTTGTAGGAAGACACAGAGCCTGGCATTTAACTCCGTTTCTGAAGGGAAACACACGGCACAGTTCTCATCCATGAAACACACTCTGCTTTAGAGCAAGAAGCACTCTATTGCTTTCTAGAGTCTCTTATACAGAGGGAAACGTGAGTGTGCTCAGAACAAAAGAACTGTGTTTTCTACACACATGGACCATATCTAGTTCAACTCTGTTTCTGAAACTGATACAAACCACAGGTTGTCTAACATCCAATGCTTTTCAGGTAAGAGCAAGAAACATGTGAGCTTCGTGAACAATGTAGCTTCGTTTGAGCTTAAAGTGACTGCGTTTACCTGAAACGAAGTCTTGCTTGTAGGAAGACACACGACTGGCATTTAACTCCGTTTCAGAAGGGAAACACACGGCACAGTTCTCTTCCATGAAACACACTCTGCTTTAGAGCAAGAAGCACGCTCTTGCTTTCTAGAGTCTCTAATACAGAGGGAAACCTGAGTGTGCTCAGAACAAAAGAACTGTGTTTCCTACACACACGGACCATATCTAGTTCAACTCTGTTTCTGAAACTGATACAAACCACAAGTCCTCTAACATGCAATGCTTTTCAGTTAAGAGCGAGAAACGTGTGGGCTTCGTGAACAATGTAGCTTCGTTTGAGGTGAAAAGTGACTGCGTTTACATGAAACAAAGTCTTGCTTGTAGGAAGGCACAGAGCCTGGAATTTAACTCCGTTTCTGAAGGAAAACACACGGCACAGTTCTCATCCTTGAAACACAATCTGCTTTAGAGCAAGAAGCACGCTCTTGCTTTCTAGAGTCTCTAATACAGAGGGAAACGTGAGTGTGCTCAGAACAAAAGAACTGTGTTTCCTACACACGGACCATATCTAGTTCAACTCTGTTTCTGAAACTGATACAAACCACAGGTCCTCTAACATCCAAAGCTTTTCAGTTAAGAGCGAGAAACGTGTGAGCTTCGTGAACAATGTAGCTTCGTTTGAGCTGAAAAGTGACTGCGTTTACCTGAAACGAAGTCTTGCTTGTAGGAAGACACACGCCTGGCATTTAACTCCGTTTGTGAAGGGAAACACACGGCACAGTTCTCTTCCATGAAACACACTCTGCTTTAGAGCATAAGCACGCTCTTGCTTTCTAGAGTCTCTAATACAGAGGGAAACGTGAGTGTGCTCAGAACAAAAGAACTGTGTTTCCAACACACACAGACCATATCTAGTTCAACTCTGTTTCTGAAACTAATACAAACCACAGGTCCTCTAACATCCCATGCTTTTCAGTTAAGAGCGAGAAACGTGTGAGCTTCGTGAACAATGTTGCTTCGTTTGAGCTCAAAAGTGACTGCGTTTACCTGAAACAAAGTCTTGCTTGTAGGAAGACATGCGCCTGGCATTTAACTCTGTTTCTGAAGGGAAACACATGGCACAGTTCTCATCCATGAAACACACTCTGCTTTAGAGCATAAGCACGCTCTTGCTTTCTAGAGTCTCTAATACAGAGGGAAACGTGAGTGTGCTCAGAACAAAAGAACTGTGTTTCCTACACACGGACCATATCTAGTTCAACTCTGTTTCTGAAACTGATACAAACCACAGGTCCTCTAACATCCAATGCTTTTCAGTTAAGAGCGAGAAACGTGTGAGCTTCGTGAACAATGTAGCTTCGTTTGAGCTGAAAAGTGACTGCATTTACCTGAAACGAAGTCTTGCTTGTAGGAAGACACACGCCTGGCATTTAACTCCGTTTCTGAAGGGAAACACACGGCACAGTTCTCTTCCATGAAACACACTCTGCTTTAGAGCATAAGCACGCTCTTGCTTTCTAGAGTCTCTAATACAGAGGGAAACGTGAGTGTGCTCAGAACAAAAGAACTGTGTTTCCAACACACACAGACCATATCTAGTTCAACTCTGTTTCTGAAACTAATACAAACCACAGGTCCTCTAACATCCCATGCTTTTCAGTTAAGAGCGAGAAACGTGTGAGCTTCGTGAACAATGTTGCTTCGTTTGAGCTCAAAAGTGACTGCGTTTACCTGAAACGAAGTCTTGCTTGTAGGAAGACATGCGCCTGGCATTTAACTCTGTTTCTGAAGGGAAACACATGGCACAGTTCTCATCCATGAAACACACTCTGCTTTAGAGCATAAGCACGCTCTTGCTTTCTAGAGTCTCTACTACAGAGGGAAATGTGAGTGTGCTCAGAACAAAAGAACTGTGTTTCCTACACACGGACCATATCTAGTTCAACTCTGTTTCTGAAACTGATACAAACCACAGGTCGTCTAACATCCAATGCTTTTCAGTTAAGAGCGAGAAACGTGTGAGCTTCGTGAACAATGTAGCTTCGTTTGAGATGAAAAGTGACTGCGTTTACCTGAAACTGTTCTTGCTTGTAGGAAGACACAGAGCCTGGCATTTAACTCCGTTTCTGAAGGGAAACACACGGCACAGTTCTCGTACATGAAACACACTCTGCTTTAGAGCAAGAAGCACGCTCTTGCTTTCTGGAGTCTCTAATACAGAGGGAAACGTGAATGTGCTCAGAACAAAAGAACTGTGTTTCCTACACACACGGACCATATCTAGTTCAACTCTGTTTCTAAAATTGATACAAACCACAGGTCGTCTAACATCCAATGCTTTTCAGTTAAGAGCGAGAAACGTGTGAGCTTCGTGAACAATGTAGCTTTGTTTGAGGTGAAAAGTGACTGTGTTTACCTGAAAAGAATTCTTGATTGTAGGAAGACACACGTCTGGCATTTAACTCCGTTTCTGAAGGGAAACATACGGCACAGTTCTCATCCATGAAACACACTCTGCTTTAGAGCAAAAAGGATGCGCTTGCTTTCTAGAGTCTCTAATACAGAGGGAAACGTGAGTGTGCTCAGAACAAAAGAACTGTGTTTCCTACACACACGGACCATATCTAGTTCAACTCTGTTTCTGAAACTGATACAAACCACAGGTCCTCTAACATCCAATGCTTTTCAGGTAAGAGCAAGAAACATGTGAGCTTCGTGAACAATGTAGCTCTGTTGGAGCTTAAAGTGACTGCGTTTACCTGAAACGAAGTCTTGCTTGTAGGAAGACACACGCCTGGCAGTTAACTCCGTTTCAGAAGGGAAACACACGGCACAGTTCTCTTCCATGAAACACACTCTGCTTTAGAGCAAGAAGCACGCTCTTGCTTTCTAGAGTCTCTAATACAGAGGGAAACGTGAATGTGCTCAGAACAAAAGTACTGTGTTTCCTACACACACGGACCATATCTAGTTCAACTCTGTTTCTGAAACTGATACAAACCACAAGTCCTCTAACATGCAATGCTTTTCAGTTAAGAGCGAGAAACGTGTGGGCTTCGTGAACAATGTAGCTTCGTTTGAGGTGAAAAGTGACTGCGTTTACATGAAACAAAGTCTTGCTTGTAGGAAGGCACAGAGCCTGGAATTTAACTCCGTTTCTGAAGGAAAACACACGGCACAGTTCTCATCCTTGAAACACAATCTGCTTTAGAGCAAGAAGCACTCTCTTGCTTTCTAGAGTCTCTAATACAGAGGGAAACGTGAGTGTGCTCAGAACAAAAGAACTGTGTTTCCTACACACGGACCATATCTAGTTCAACTCTGTTTCTGAAACTGATACAAACCACAGGTCCTCTAACATCCAATGCTTTTCAGTAAAGAGCGAGAAACGTGTGAGCTTCGTGAACAATGTAGCTTCGTTTGAGCTGAAAAGTGACTGCGTTTAGCTGAAACGAAGTCTTGCTTGTAGGAAGACACACGCCTGGCATTTAACTCCGTTTCTGAAGGGAAACACACGGCACAGTTCTCTTCCATGAAACACACTCTGCTTTAGAGCATAAGCACGCTCTTGCTTTCTAGAGTCTCTAATACAGAGGGAAACGTGAGTGTGCTCAGAACAAAAGAACTGTGTTTCCAACACACACAGACCATATCTAGTTCAACTCTGTTTCTGAAACTAATACAAACCACAGGTCCTCTAACATCCCATGCTTTTCAGTTAAGCGCGAGAAACCTGTGAGCTTCGTGAACAATGTTGCTTCGTTTGAGCTCAAAAGTGACTGCGTTTACCTGAAACAAAGTCTTGCTTGTAGGAAGACATGCGCCTGGCATTTAACTCTGTTTCTGAAGGGAAACACATGGCACAGTTCTCATCCATGAAACACACTCTGCTTTAGAGCATAAGCACGCTCTTGCTTTCTAGAGTCTCAACTACAGAGGGAAACGTGAGTGTGCTCAGAACAAAAGAACTGTGTTTCCTACACACGGACCATATCTAGTTCAACTCTGTTTCAGAAACTGATACAAACCACAGGTCGTCTAACATCCAATGCTTTTCAGTTAAGAGCGAGAAACGTGTGAGCTTCGTGAACAATGTAGCTTCGTTTGAGATGAAAAGTGACTGCGTTTACCTGAAACGATTCTTGCTTGTAGGAAGACACAGAGCCTGGCATTTAACTCCGTTTAAGAAGCGAAACACACGGCACAGTTCTCATCAATGAAACATACTCTGCTTTAGAGCAAGAAGCACGCTCTTGCTTTCCTGAGTCTCTAATACAGAGGGAAACGTGAGTGTGCTCAGAACAAAAGAACTGTGTTTCCTACACACGGACCATATCTAGTTCAACTCTGTTTCAGAAACTGATACAAACCACAGGTCGTCTAACATCCAATGCTTTTCAGTTAAGAGCGAGAAACGTGTGAGCTTCGTGAACAATGTAGCTTCGTTTGAGATGAAAAGTGACTGCGTTTACCTGCTACGATTCTTGCTTGTAGGAAGACACGGAGCCTGGCATTTAACTCCGTTTAAGAAGCGAAACACACGGCACAGTTCTCATCAATGAAACATACTCTGCTTTAGAGCAAGAAGCATGCTCTTGCTTTCTAGAGTCTCTAATACAGAGGGAAACGTGAGTGTGCTCAGAACAAAAGAACTGTGTTTCCTACACACACGGACCTTATCTAGTTCAACTCTGTTTCTGAAACTGATACAAACCACAGGTCCTCTAATATCCAATGCTTTTCAGTTAAGAGCGAGAAACGTGTGAGCTTCGTGAACAATGTAGCTTCGTTTGAGCTGAAAAGTCACTGCGTTTACCTGAAACGAAGTCTTGCTTGTAGGAAGACACACGCCTGGCATTTAACTCCGTTTCTGAAGGGAAACACACAGCACAGTTCTCGTACATGAAACACACTCTGCTTTAGAGCAAGAAGCACGCTCTTGCTTTCTAGAGTCTCTAATACAGAGGGAAACGTGAGTGTGCTCAGAACAAAAGAACTGTGTTTCCTACACACACGGACCATATCTAGTTCAACTCTGTTTCTGAAACTGATACAAACCACAGGTCCTCTAACATCCAATGCTTTTCAGTTAAGAGCGAGAAACGTGTGGGCTTCATGAACAATGTAGCTTCGTTTGAGCTGAAAAGTGACTGCGTTTACATGAAACGAAGTCTTGCTTGTAGGAAGGCACAGAGCCTGGCATTTAACTCCGTTTCTGAAGGAAAACACACGGCACAGTTCTCATCCTTGAAACACAATCTGCTTTAGAGCAAGAAGCACGCTCTTGCTTTCTAGAGTCTCTAATACAGAGGGAAACGTGAGTGTGCTCAGAACAAAAGAACTGTGTTTCCTACACACGGACCATATCTAGTTCAACTCTGTTTCTGAAACTGATACAAACCACAGGTCCTCTAACATCCAATGCTTTTCAGTTAAGAGCGAGAAACGTGTTAGCTTTGTGAACAATGTAGCTTCGTTTGAGCTGAAAAGTGACTGCGTTTACCTGAAACGAAGTCTTGCTTGTAGGAAGACACACGCCTGGCATTTAACTCCGTTTCTGAAGGGAAACACACGGCACAGTTCTCTTCCATGAAACACACTCTGCTTTAGAGCATAAGCACGCTCTTGCTTTCTAGAGTCTCTAATACAGAGGGAAACGTGAGTGTGCTCAGAACAAAAGAACTGTGTTTCCTACACACACAGACCATATCTAGTTCAACTCTGTTTCTGAAACTGATACAAACCACAGGTCCTCTAACATCCAATGCTTTTCGGTTAAGAGCGAGAAACGTGTGAGCTTCGTGAACAATGTAGCTTCGTTTGAGCTGAAAAGTGACTGCGTTTACCTGAAACCATTCTTGCTTGTAGGAAGACACAGAGCCTGGCATTTAACTCCGTTTCTGAAGGGAAACACATGGGACAGTTCCAGTACATGAAACACACTCTGCTTTAGAGCAAGAAGCACGCTCTTGCTTTCTAGAGTCTCTAATACAGAGGGAAACGTGAATGTGCTCAGAACAAAAGAACTGTGTTTCCTACACACACGGACCATATCTAGTTCAACTCTGTTTCTAAAATTGATACAAACCACAGGTCGTCTAACATCCAATGCTTTTCAGTTAAGAGCGAGAAACGTGTGAGCTTTGTGAACAATGTAGCTTCGTTTGAGGTGAAAGGTGACTGCGTTTACCTGAAACGAAGTCTTGCTTGTAGGAAGGCACAGAGCCTGGCATTCAACTCCGTTCCTGAAGGAAAACACACTGCACAGTTCTCATCCTTGAAACACAATCTGATTTAGACCAAGAAGCACGCTCTTGCTTTCTAGAGTCTCTAATACAGAGGGAAACGTGAGTGTGCTCAGAACAAAAGAACTGTGTTTCCTACACACGGACCATATCTAGTTCAACTCTGTTTCTGAAACTAATACAAACCACAGGTCCTCTAACACCCAATGCTTTTCAGTTAAGAGCGAGAAACGTGTGAGCTTCGTGAACAATGTAGCTTCGTTTGAGATGAAAATTGACTGTGTTTACCTGAAACGATTCTTGCTTGTAGGAAGACACAGAGCCTGGCATTTAACTTCGTTTCTGAAGGGAAACACACGGCACAGTTCTCATCCATGAAACACACTCTGCTTTAGAGCAAGAAGCACTCTGTTGCTTTCTAGAGTCTCTTATACAGAGGGAAACGTGAGTGTCCTCAGAACAAAAGAACTGTGTTTTCTACACACATGGACCATATCTAGTTCAACTCTGTTTCTGAAACTGATACAAACCACAGGTTGTCTAACATCCAATGCTTTTCAGGTAAGAGCAAGAAACATGTGAGCTTCGTGAACAATGTACTTCGTTTGAGCTTAAAGTGACTGCGTTTACCTGAAACGAAGTCTTGCTTGTAGGAAGACACACGCCTGGCATTTAACTCCGTTTCAGAAGGGAAACACAAGGCACAGTTCTCTTCCATGAAACACACTCTGCTTTAGAGCAAGAAGCACGCTCTTGCTTTCTAGAGTCTCTAATACAGAGGGAAACCTGAGTGTGCTCAGAACAAAAGAACTGTGTTTCCTACACACACGGACCATATCTAGTTCAACTCTGTTTCTGAAACTGATACAAACCACAAGTCTTCTAACATGCAATGCTTTTCAGTTAAGAGCGAGAAACGTGTGGGCTTCGTGAACAATGTAGCTTCTTTTGAGCTGAAAAGTGACTGCGTTTACATGAAACAAAGTCTTGCTTGTAGGAAGGCACAGAGCCTGGAATTTAACTCCGTTTCTGAAGGAAAACACACGGCACAGTTCTCATCCTTGAAACACAATCTGCTTTAGAGCAAGAAGCACGCTCTTGCTTTCTAGAATCTCTAATACAGAGGGAAACGTGAGTGTGCTCAGAACAAAAGAACTGTGTTTCCTACACACGGACCATATCTAGTTCAACTCTCTTTCTGAAACTGATACAAACCACAGGTCCTCTAACATCCAATGCTTTTCAGTTAAGAGCGAGAAACGTGTGAGCTTCGTGAACAATGTTGCTTCGTTTGAGCTCAAAAGTGACTGCGTTTACCTGAAACAAAGTCTTGCTTGTAGGAAGACAAGCGCCTGGCATTTAACTCTGTTTCTGAAGGGAAACACATGGCACAGTTCTCATCCATGAAACACACTCTGCTTTAGAGCATAAGCACGCTCTTGCTTTCTAGAGTCTCAACTACAGAGGGAAACGTGAGTGTGCTCAGAACAAAAGAACTGTGTTTCCTACACACGGACCATATCTAGTTCAACTCTGTTTCAGAAACTGATACAAACCACAGGTCGTCTAACATCCAATGCTTTTCAGTTAAGAGCGAGAAACGTGTGAGCTTAGTGAACAATGTAGCTTCGTTTGAGATGAAAAGTGACTGCGTTTACCTGAAACGATTCTTGCTTGTAGGAAGACACGGAGCCTGGCATTTAACTCCGTTTAAGAAGCGAAACACACGGCACAGTTCTCATCAATGAAACATACTCTGCTTTAGAGCAAGAAGCACGCTCTTGCTTTCTAGAGTCTCTAATACAGAGGGAAACGTGAGTGTGCTCAGAACAAAAGAACTGTGTTTCCTACACACACGGACCATATCTAGTTCAACTCTGTTTCTGAAACTGATACAAACCACAGGTCCTCTAATATCCAATGCTTTTCAGTTAAGAGCGAGAAACGTGTGAGCTTCGTGAACAATGTAGCTTCGTTTGAGCTGAAAAGTCACTGCGTTTACCTGAAACGAAGTCTTGCTTGTAGGAAGACACACGCCTGGCATTTAACTCCGTTTCTGAAGGGAAACACACAGCACAGTTCTCGTACATGAAACACACTCTGCTTTAGAGCAAGAAGCACGCTCTTGCTTTCTAGAGTCTCTAATACAGAGGGAAACGTGAGTGTGCTCAGAACAAAAGAACTGTGTTTCCTACACACACGGACCATATCTAGTTCAACTCTGTTTCTGAAACTGATACAAACCACAGGTCCTCTAACATCCAATGCTTTTCAGTTAAGAGCGAGAAACGTGTGGGCTTCGTGAACAATGTAGCTTCGTTTGAGCTGAAAAGTGACTGCGTTTACATGAAACGAAGTCTTGCTTGTAGGAAGGCACAGAGCCTGGCATTTAACTCCGTTTCTGAAGGAAAACACACGGCACAGTTCTCATCCTTGAAACACAATCTGCTTTAGAGCAAGAAGCACGCTCTTGCTTTCTAGAGTCTCTAATACAGAGGGAAACGTGAGTGTGCTCAGAACAAAAGAACTGTGTTTCCTACACACGGACCATATCTAGTTCAACTCTGTTTCTGAAACTGATACAAACCAGAGGTCCTCTAACATCCAATGCTTTTCAGTTAAGAGCGAGAAACGTGTGAGCTTTGTGAACAATGTAGCTTCGTTTGAGCTGAAAAGTGACTGCGTTTACCTGAAACGAAGTCTTGCTTGTAGGAAGACACACGCCTGGCATTTAACTCCGTTTCTGAAGGGAAACACACGGCACAGTTCTCTTCCATGAAACACACTCTGCTTTAGAGCATAAGCACGCTCTTGCTTTCTAGAGTCTCTAATACAGAGGGAAACGTGAGTGTGCTCAGAACAAAAGAACTGTGTTTCCTACACACACAGACCATATCTAGTTCAACTCTGTTTCTGAAACTGATACAAACCACAGGTCCTCTAACATCCAATGCTTTTCGGTTAAGAGCGAGAAACGTGTGAGCTTAGTGAACAATGTAGCTTCGTTTGAGATGAAAAGTGACTGCGTTTACCTGAAACGATTCTTGCTTGTAGGAAGACACGGAGCCTGGCATTTAACTCCGTTTAAGAAGCGAAACACACGGCACAGTTCTCATCAATGAAACATACTCTGCTTTAGAGCAAGAAGCACGCTCTTGCTTTCTAGAGTCTCTAATACAGAGGGAAACGTGAGTGTGCTCAGAACAAAAGAACTGTGTTTCCTACACACACGGACCATATCTAGTTCAACTCTGTTTCTGAAACTGATACAAACCACAGGTCCTCTAATATCCAATGCTTTTCAGTTAAGAGCGAGAAACGTGTGAGCTTCGTGAACAATGTAGCTTCGTTTGAGCTGAAAAGTCACTGCGTTTACCTGAAACGAAGTCTTGCTTGTAGGAAGACACACGCCTGGCATTTAACTCCGTTTCTGAAGGGAAACACACAGCACAGTTCTCGTACATGAAACACACTCTGCTTTAGAGCAAGAAGCACGCTCTTGCTTTCTAGAGTCTCTAATACAGAGGGAAACGTGAGTGTGCTCAGAACAAAAGAACTGTGTTTCCTACACACACGGACCATATCTAGTTCAACTCTGTTTCTGAAACTGATACAAACCACAGGTCCTCTAACATCCAATGCTTTTCAGTTAAGAGCGAGAAACGTGTGGGCTTCGTGAACAATGTAGCTTCGTTTGAGCTGAAAAGTGACTGCGTTTACATGAAACGAAGTCTTGCTTGTAGGAAGGCACAGAGCCTGGCATTTAACTCCGTTTCTGAAGGAAAACACACGGCACAGTTCTCATCCTTGAAACACAATCTGCTTTAGAGCAAGAAGCACGCTCTTGCTTTCTAGAGTCTCTAATACAGTGGGAAACGTGAGTGTGCTCAGAACAAAAGAACTGTGTTTCCTACACACGGACCATATCTAGTTCAACTCTGTTTCTGAAACTGATACAAACCAGAGGTCCTCTAACATCCAATGCTTTTCAGTTAAGAGCGAGAAACGTGTGAGCTTTGTGAACAATGTAGCTTCGTTTGAGCTGAAAAGTGACTGCGTTTACCTGAAACGAAGTCTTGCTTGTAGGAAGACACACGCCTGGCATTTAACTCCGTTTCTGAAGGGAAACACACGGCACAGTTCTCTTCCATGAAACACACTCTGCTTTAGAGCATAAGCACGCTCTTGCTTTCTAGAGTCTCTAATACAGAGGGAAACGTGAGTGTGCTCAGAACAAAAGAACTGTGTTTCCTACACACACAGACCATATCTAGTTCAACTCTGTTTCTGAAACTGATACAAACCACAGGTCCTCTAACATCCAATGCTTTTCGGTTAAGAGCGAGAAACGTGTGAGCTTCGTGAACAATGTAGCTTCGTTTGAGCTGAAAAGTGACTGCCTTTACCTGAAACCATTCTTGCTTGTAGGAAGACACAGAGCCTGGCATTTAACTCCGTTTCTGAAGGGAAACACATGGGACAGTTCCAGTACATGAAACACACTCTGCTTTAGAGCAAGAAGCACGCTCTTGCTTTCTAGAGTCTCTAATACAGAGGGAAACGTGAATGTGCTCAGAACAAAAGAACTGTGTTTCCTACACACACGGACCATATCTAGTTCAACTCTGTTTCTAAAATTGATACAAACCACAGGTCGTCTAACATCCAATGCTTTTCAGTTAAGAGCGAGAAACGTGTGAGCTTTGTGAACAATGTAGCTTCGTTTGAGGTGAAAGGTGACTGCGTTTACCTGAAACGAAGTCTTGCTTGTAGGAAGGCACAGAGCCTGGCATTCAACTCCGTTCCTGAAGGAAAACACACGGCACAGTTCTCATCCTTGAAACACAATCTGATTTAGACCAAGAAGCACGCTCTTGCTTTCTAGAGTCTCTAATACAGAGGGAAACGTGAGTGTGCTCAGAACAAAAGAACTGTGTTTCCTACACACGGACCATATCTAGTTCAACTCTGTTTCTGAAACTAATACAAACCACAGGTCCTCTAACACCCAATGCTTTTCAGTTAAGAGCGAGAAACGTGTGAGCTTTGTGAACAATGTAGCTTCGTTTGAGATGAAAATTGACTGCGTTTACCTGAAAGGATTCTTGCTTGTAGGAAGACACAGAGCCTGGCATTTAACTCCGTTTCAGAAGGGAAACACAAGGCACAGTTCTCTTCCATGAAACACACTCTGCTTTAGAGCAAGAAGCACGCTCTTGCTTTCTAGAGTCTCTAATACAGAGGGAAACCTGAGTGTGCTCAGAACAAAAGAACTGTGTTTCCTACACACACGGACCATATCTAGTTCAACTCTGTTTCTGAAACTGATACAAACCACAAGTCTTCTAACATGCAATGCTTTTCAGTTAAGAGCGAGAAACATGTGGGCTTCGTGAACAATGTAGCTTCTTTTGAGCTGAAAAGTGACTGCGTTTACATGAAACAAAGTCTTGCTTGTAGGAAGGCACAGAGCCTGGAATTTAACTCCGTTTCTGAAGGAAAACACACGGCACAGTTCTCATCCTTGAAACACAATCTGCTTTAGAGCAAGAAGCACGCTCTTGCTTTCTAGAGTCTCTAATACAGAGGGAAACGTGAGTGTGCTCAGAACAAAAGAACTGTGTTTCCTACACACGGACCATATCTAGTTCAACTCTGTTTCTGAAACTGATACAAACCACAGGTCCTCTAACATCCAATGCTTTTCAGTTAAGAGCGAGAAACGTGTGAGCTTCGTGAACAATGTTGCTTCGTTTGAGCTCAAAAGTGACTGCGTTTACCTGAAACAAAGTCTTGCTTGTAGGAAGACATGCGCCTGGCATTTAACTCTGTTTCTGAAGGGAAACACATGGCACAGTTCTCATCCATGAAACACACTCTGCTTTAGAGCATAAGCACGCTCTTGCTTTCTAGAGTCTCAACTACAGAGGGAAACGTGAGTGTGCTCAGAACAAAAGAACTGTGTTTCCTACACACGGACCATATCTAGTTCAACTCTGTTTCAGAAACTGATACAAACCACAGGTCGTCTAACATCCAATGCTTTTCAGTTAAGAGCGAGAAACGTGTGAGCTTAGTGAACAATGTAGCTTCGTTTGAGATGAAAAGTGACTGCGTTTACCTGAAACGATTCTTGCTTGTAGGAAGACACGGAGCCTGGCATTTAACTCCGTTTAAGAAGCGAAACACACGGCACAGTTCTCATCAATGAAACATACTCTGCTTTAGAGCAAGAAGCACGCTCTTGCTTTCCTGAGTCTCTAATACAGAGGGAAACGTGAGTGTGCGCAGAACAAAAGAACTGTGTTTCCTACACACACGGACCATATCTAGTTCAACTCTGTTTCTGAAACTGATACAAACCACAGGTCCTCTAACATCCAATGCTTTTCAGTTAAGAGCGAGAAACGTGTGAGCTTCGTGAACAATGTAGCTTCGTTTGAGCTGAAACGTGACTGCGTGTACCTGAAACGAAGTCTTGCTTGTAGGAAGACACACGCCTGGCATTTAACTCCGTTTCTGAAGGGAAACACAAGGCACAGTTCTCGTACATGAAACACACTCTGCTTTAGAGCAAGAAGCACGCTCTTGCTTTCTAGAGTCTCTAATACAGAGGGAAACATGAGTGTGCTCAGAACAAAAGAACTGTGTTTCCTACACACACGGACCATATCTAGTTCAACTCTGTTTCTGAAACTGATACAAACCACAAGTCCTCTAACATGCAATGCTTTTCAGTTAAGAGCAAGAAACGTGTGAGCTTCGCGAACAATGTAGCTTCGTTTGAGCTTAAAGTGACTGCGTTTACCTGAAACGAAGGCTTGCTTGTAGGAAGACACACGCCTGGCATTTAACTCCGTTTCAGAAGGGAAACACACGGCACAGTTCTCTTCCATGAAACACACTCTGCTTTAGAGCAAGAAGCACGCTCTTGCTTTCTAGAGTCTCTAATACAGAGGGAAACCTGAGTGTGCTCAGAACAAAAGAACTGTGTTTCCTACACACACGGACCATATCTAGTTCAACTCTGTTTCTGAAACTGATACAAACCACAAGTCCTCTAACATGCAATGCTTTTCAGTTAAGAGCGAGAAACGTGTGGGCTTCGTGAACAATGTAGCTTCGTTTGAGGTGAAAAGTGACTGCGTTTACATGAAACAAAGTCTTGCTTGTAGGAAGGCACAGAGCCTGGAATTTAACTCCATTTCTGAAGGAAAACACACGGCACAGTTCTCATCCTTGAAACACAATCTGCTTTAGAGCAAGAAGCACTCTCTTGCTTTCTAGAGTCTCTAATACAGAGGGAAACGTGAGTGTGCTCAGAATAAAAGAACTGTGTTTCCTACACACGGATCATATCTAGTTCAACTCTGTTTCTGAAACTGATACAAACCACAGGTCCTCTAACATCCAATGCTTTTCAGTAAAGAGCGAGAAACGTGTGAGCTTCGTGAACAATGTAGCTTCGTTTGAGCTGAAAAGTGACTGCGTTTACCTGAAACGAAGTCTTGCTTGTAGGAAGACACACGCCTGGCATTTAACTCCGTTTCTGAAGGGAAACACACGGCACAGTTCTCTTCCATGAAACACACTCTGCTTTAGAGCATAAGCACGCTCTTGCTTTCTAGAGTCTCTAATACAGAGGGAAACGTGAGTGTGTTCAGAACAAAAGAACTGTGTTTCCAACACACACAGACCATATCTAGTTCAACTCTGTTTCTGAAACTAATACAAACCACAGGTCCTCTAACATCCCATTCTTTTCAGTTAAGAGCGAGAAACGTGTGAACTTCGTGAACAATGTTGCTTCGTTTGAGCTCAAAAGTGACTGCGTTTACCTGAAACGAAGTCTTGCTTGTAGGAAGACATGCGCCTGGCATTTAACTCTGTTTCTGAAGGGAAACACATGGCACAGTTCTCATCCATGAAACACACTCTGCTTTAGAGCATAAGCACGCTCTTGCTTTCTAGAGTCTCAACTACAGAGGGAAACGTGAGTGTGCTCAGAACAAAAGAACTGTGTTTCCTACACACGGACCATATCTAGTTCAACTCTGTTTCAGAAACTGATACAAACCACAGGTCGTCTAACATCCAATGCTTTTCAGTTAAGAGCGAGAAACGTGTGAGCTTCGTGAACAATGTAGCTTCGTTTGAGATGAAAAGTGACTGCGTTTACCTGAAACGATTCTTGCTTGTAGGAAGACACGGAGCCTGGCATTTAACTCCGTTTAAGAAGCGAAACACACGGCACAGTTCTCATCAA
>CATKUP010000898.1:0-47843 GCA_949786385.1 Onychomys leucogaster
ACGAAGTCTCTCTTGTAGGAAGACACAGAGCCTGGCATTTAACTCCGTTTCTGAAGGGAAACACACAGCACAGTTCTCATCCATGAAACACACTCTGCTTTAGAGCAAGAAGCACGCTCTTGCTTTCCAGAGTCTCTAATAAGGCGGGAAACGTGAGAGTGCTCAGAACAAAAGAACTGTGTTTCCTACACACACGGACCATATCTAGTTCAACTCTGCTTCTGAAACTGATACAAACCACAGGCCCTCTAACATCCAATGCGTTTCAGTTAAGAGCGAGAAACGTGTGAGCTTCGTGTACAATATAGCTTCGTTTGAGCTGAAAAGTGACTGCGTTTACCTGAAACGAAGTCTCGCTTGTAGGAAGACACAGAGCCTGGCATTTAACTCCGTTTCTGAAGGAAACACACAGCACAGTTCTCATCCATGAAACACACTCTGCTTTAGAGCAAGAAGCACGCTCTTGCTTTCCAGAGTCTCTAATAAGGCGGGAAACGTGAGAGTGCTCAGAACAAAAGAACTGTGTTTCCTACACACACGGACCATATCTAGTTCAACTCTGCTTCTGAAACTGATACAAACCACAGGCCCTCTAACATCCAATGCGTTTCAGTTAAGAGCGAGAAACGTGTGAGCTTCGTGTACAATATAGCTTCGTTTGAGCTGAAAAGTGACTGCGTTTACCTGAAACGAAGTCTCTCTTGTAGGAAGACACAGAGCCTGGCATTTAACTCCGTTTCTGAAGGGAAACACACAGCACAGTTCTCATCCATGAAACACACTCTGCTTTAGAGCAAGAAGCACGCTCTTGCTTTCCAGAGTCTCTAATAAGGCGGGAAACGTGAGAGTGCTCAGAACAAAAGAACTGTGTTTCCTACACACACGGACCATATCTAGTTCAACTCTGCTTCTGAAACTGATACAAACCACAGGCCCTCTAACATCCAATGCGTTTCAGTTAAGAGCGAGAAACGTGTGAGCTTCGTGTACAATATAGCTTCGTTTGAGCTGAAAAGTGACTGCGTTTACCTGAAACGAAGTCTCGCTTGTAGGAAGACACAGAGCCTGGCATTTAACTCCGTTTCTGAAGGGAAACACACAGCACAGTTCTCATCCATGAAACACACTCTGCTTTAGAGCAAGAAGCACGCTCTTGCTTTCCAGAGTCTCTAATAAGGCGGGAAACGTGAGAGTGCTCAGAACAAAAGAACTGTGTTTCCTACACACACGGACCATATCTAGTTCAACTCTGCTTCTGAAACTGATACAAACCACAGGCCCTCTAACATCCAATGCGTTTCAGTTAAGAGCGAGAAACGTGTGAGCTTCGTGTACAATATAGCTTCGTTTGAGCTGAAAAGTGACTGCGTTTACCTGAAACGAAGTCTCGCTTGTAGGAAGACACAGAGCCTGGCATTTAACTCCGTTTCTGAAGGGAAACACACAGCACAGTTCTCATCCATGAAACACACTCTGCTTTAGAGCAAAAAGCACGCTCTTGCTTTCCAGAGTCTCTAATAAGGCGGGAAACGTGAGAGTGCTCAGAACAAAAGAACTGTGTTTCCTACACACACGGACCATATCTAGTTCAACTCTGCTTCTGAAACTGATACAAACCACAGGCCCTCTAACATCCAATGCGTTTCAGTTAAGAGCGAGAAACGTGTGAGCTTCGTGTACAATATAGCTTCGTTTGAGCTGAAAAGTGACTGCGTTTACCTGAAACGAAGTCTCGCTTGTAGGAAGACACAGAGCCTGGCATTTAACTCCGTTTCTGAAGGGAAACACACAGCACAGTTCTCATCCATGAAACACACTCTGCTTTAGAGCAAGAAGCACGCTCTTGCTTTCCAGAGTCTCTAATAAGGCGGGAAACGTGAGAGTGCTCAGAACAAAAGAACTGTGTTTCCTACACACACGGACCATATCTAGTTCAACTCTGCTTCTGAAACTGATCCAAACCACAGGCCCTCTAACATCCAATGCGTTTCAGTTAAGAGCGAGAAACGTGTGAGCTTCGTGTACAATATAGCTTCGTTTGAGCTGAAAAGTGACTGCGTTTACCTGAAACGAAGTCTCGCTTGTAGGAAGACACAGAGCCTGGCATTTAACTCCGTTTCTGAAGGGAAACACACAGCACAGTTCTCATCCATGAAACACACTCTGCTTTAGAGCAAGAAGCACGCTCTTGCTTTCCAGAGTCTCTAATAAGGCGGGAAACGTGAGAGTGCTCAGAACAAAAGAACTGTGTTTCCTACACACACGGACCATATCTAGTTCAACTCTGCTTCTGAAACTGATACAAACCACAGGCCCTCTAACATCCAATGCGTTTCAGTTAAGAGCGAGAAACGTGTGAGCTTCGTGTACAATATAGCTTCGTTTGAGCTGAAAAGTGACTGCGTTTACCTGAAACGAAGTCTCGCTTGTAGGAAGACACAGAGCCTGGCATTTAACTCCGTTTCTGAAGGGAAACACACAGCACAGTTCTCATCCATGAAACACACTCTGCTTTAGAGCAAGAAGCACGCTCTTGCTTTCTAGAGTCTCTAATAAGGCGGGAAACGTGAGAGTGCTCAGAACAAAAGAACTGTGTTTCCTACACACACGGACCATATCTAGTTCAACTCTGCTTCTGAAACTGATACAAACCACAGGCCCTCTAACATCCAATGCGTTTCAGTTAAGAGCGAGAAACGTGTGAGCTTCGTGTACAATATAGCTTCGTTTGAGCTGAAAAGTGACTGCGTTTACCTGAAACGAAGTCTCGCTTGTAGGAAGACACAGAGCCTGGCATTTAACGCCGTTTCTGAAGGGAAACACACAGCACAGTTCTCATCCATGAAACACACTCTGCTTTAGAGCAAGAAGCACGCTCTTGCTTTCCAGAGTCTCTAATAAGGCGGGAAACGTGAGAGTGCTCAGAACAAAAGAACTGTGTTTCCTACACACACGGACCATATCTAGTTCAACTCTGCTTCTGAAACTGATACAAACCACAGGCCCTCTAACATCCAATGCGTTTCAGTTAAGAGCGAGAAACGTGTGAGCTTCGTGTACAATATAGCTTCGTTTGAGCTGAAAAGTGACTGCGTTTACCTGAAACGAAGTCTCTCTTGTAGGAAGACACAGAGCCTGGCATTTAACGCCGTTTCTGAAGGGAAACACACAGCACAGTTCTCATCCATGAAACACACTCTGCTTTAGAGCAAGAAGCACGCTCTTGCTTTCCAGAGTCTCTAATAAGGCGGGAAACGTGAGAGTGCTCAGAACAAAAGAACTGTGTTTCCTACACACACGGACCATATCTAGTTCAACTCTGCTTCTGAAACTGATACAAACCACAGGCCCTCTAACATCCAATGCGTTTCAGTTAAGAGCGAGAAACGTGTGAGCTTCGTGTACAATATAGCTTCGTTTGAGCTGAAAAGTGACTGCGTTTACCTGAAACGAAGTCTCGCTTGTAGGAAGACACAGAGCCTGGCATTTAACTCCGTTTCTGAAGGGAAACACACAGCACAGTTCTCATCCATGAAACACACTCTGCTTTAGAGCAAGAAGCACGCTCTTGCTTTCCAGAGTCTCTAATAAGGCGGGAAACGTGAGAGTGCTCAGAACAAAAGAACTGTGTTTCCTACACACACGGACCATATCTAGTTCAACTCTGCTTCTGAAACTGATACAAACCACAGGCCCTCTAACATCCAATGCGTTTCAGTTAAGAGCGAGAAACGTGTGAGCTTCGTGTACAATATAGCTTCGTTTGAGCTGAAAAGTGACTGCGTTTACCTGAAACGAAGTCTCGCTTGTAGGAAGACACAGAGCCTGGCATTTAACTCCGTTTCTGAAGGGAAACACACAGCACAGTTCTCATCCATGAAACACACTCTGCTTTAGAGCAAGAAGCACGCTCTTGCTTTCCAGAGTCTCTAATAAGGCGGGAAACGTGAGAGTGCTCAGAACAAAAGAACTGTGTTTCCTACACACACGGACCATATCTAGTTCAACTCTGCTTCTGAAACTGATACAAACCACAGGCCCTCTAACATCCAATGCGTTTCAGTTAAGAGCGAGAAACGTGTGAGCTTCGTGTACAATATAGCTTCGTTTGAGCTGAAAAGTGACTGCGTTTACCTGAAACGAAGTCTCGCTTGTAGGAAGACACAGAGCCTGGCATTTAACTCCGTTTCTGAAGGGAAACACACAGCACAGTTCTCTTCCATGAAACACACTCTGCTTTAGAGCAAGAAGCACGCTCTTGCTTTCCAGAGTCTCTAATAAGGCGGGAAACGTGAGAGTGCTCAGAACAAAAGAACTGTGTTTCCTACACACACGGACCATATCTAGTTCAACTCTGCTTCTGAAACTGATACAAACCACAGGCCCTCTAACATCCAATGCGTTTCAGTTAAGAGCGAGAAACGTGTGAGCTTCGTGTACAATATAGCTTCGTTTGAGCTGAAAAGTGACTGCGTTTACCTGAAACGAAGTCTCTCTTGTAGGAAGACACAGAGCCTGGCATTTAACTCCGTTTCTGAAGGGAAACACACAGCACAGTTCTCATCCATGAAACACACTCTGCTTTAGAGCAAGAAGCACGCTCTTGCTTTCCAGAGTCTCTAATAAGGCGGGAAACGTGAGAGTGCTCAGAACAAAAGAACTGTGTTTCCTACACACACGGACCATATCTAGTTCAACTCTGCTTCTGAAACTGATACAAACCACAGGCCCTCTAACATCCAATGCGTTTCAGTTAAGAGCGAGAAACGTGTGAGCTTCGTGTACAATATAGCTTCGTTTGAGCTGAAAAGTGACTGCGTTTACCTGAAACGAAGTCTCGCTTATAGGAAGACACATAGCCTGGCATTTAACTCCGTTTCTGAAGGGAAACACACAGCACAGTTCTCATCCATGAAACACACTCTGCTTTAGAGCAAGAAGCACGCTCTTGCTTTCCAGAGTCTCTAATAAGGCGGGAAACGTGAGAGTGCTCAGAACAAAAGAACTGTGTTTCCTACACACACGGACCATATCTAGTTCAACTCTGCTTCTGAAACTGATACAAACCACAGGCCCTCTAACATCAAATGCGTTTCAGTTAAGAGCGAGAAACGTGTGAGCTTCGTGTACAATATAGCTTCGTTTGAGCTGAAAAGTGACTGCGTTTACCTGAAACGAAGTCTCTCTTGTAGGAAGACACAGAGCCTGGCATTTAACTCCGTTTCTGAAGGGAAACACACAGCACAGTTCTCATCCATGAAACACACTCTGCTTTAGAGCAAGAAGCACGCTCTTGCTTTCCAGAGTCTCTAATAAGGCGGGAAACGTGAGAGTGCTCAGAACAAAAGAACTGTGTTTCCTACACACACGGACCATATCTAGTTCAACTCTGCTTCTGAAACTGATACAAACCACAGGCCCTCTAACATCCAATGCGTTTCAGTTAAGAGCGAGAAACGTGTGAGCTTCGTGTACAATATAGCTTCGTTTGAGCTGAAAAGTGACTGTGTTTACCTGAAACGAAGTCTCGCTTGTAGGAAGACACAGAGCCTGGCATTTAACTCCGTTTCTGAAGGGAAACACACAGCACAGTTCTCATCCATGAAACACACTCTGCTTTAGAGCAAGAAGCACGCTCTTGCTTTCCAGAGTCTCTAATAAGGCGGGAAACGTGAGAGTGCTCAGAACAAAAGAACTGTGTTTCCTACACACACGGACCATATCTAGTTCAACTCTGCTTCTGAAACTGATACAAACCACAGGCCCTCTAACATCCAATGCGTTTCAGTTAAGAGCGAGAAACGTGTGAGCTTCGTGTACAATATAGCTTCGTTTGAGCTGAAAAGTGACTGCGTTTACCTGAAACGAAGTCTCGCTTGTAGGAAGACACAGAGCCTGGCATTTAACTCCGTTTCTGAAGGGAAACACACAGCACAGTTCTCATCCATGAAACACACTCTGCTTTAGAGCAAGAAGCACGCTCTTGCTTTCCAGAGTCTCTAATAAGGCGGGAAACGTGAGAGTGCTCAGAACAAAAGAACTGTGTTTCCTACACACACGGACCATATCTAGTTCAACTCTGCTTCTGAAACTGATACAAACCACAGGCCCTCTAACATCCAATGCGTTTCAGTTAAGAGCGAGAAACGTGTGAGCTTCGTGTACAATATAGCTTCGTTTGAGCTGAAAAGTGACTGCGTTTACCTGAAACGAAGTCTCGCTTGTAGGAAGACACAGAGCCTGGCATTTAACTCCGTTTCTGAAGGGAAACACACAGCACAGTTCTCATCCATGAAACACACTCTGCTTTAGAGCAAGAAGCACGCTCTTGCTTTCCAGAGTCTCTAATAAGGCGGGAAACGTGAGAGTGCTCAGAACAAAAGAACTGTGTTTCCTACACACACGGACCATATCTAGTTCAACTCTGCTTCTGAAACTGATACAAACCACAGGCCCTCTAACATCCAATGCGTTTCAGTTAAGAGCGAGAAACGTGTGAGCTTCGTGTACAATATAGCTTCGTTTGAGCTGAAAAGTGACTGCGTTTACCTGAAACGAAGTCTCGCTTGTAGGAAGACACAGAGCCTGGCATTTAACTCCGTTTCTGAAGGGAAACACACAGCACAGTTCTCATCCATGAAACACACTCTGCTTTAGAGCAAGAAGCACGCTCTTGCTTTCCAGAGTCTCTAATAAGGCGGGAAACGTGAGAGTGCTCAGAACAAAAGAACTGTGTTTCCTACACACACGGACCATATCTAGTTCAACTCTGCTTCTGAAACTGATACAAACCACAGGCCCTCTAACATCCAATGCGTTTCAGTTAAGAGCGAGAAACGTGTGAGCTTCGTGTACAATATAGCTTCGTTTGAGCTGAAAAGTGACTGCGTTTACCTGAAACGAAGTCTCGCTTGTAGGAAGACACAGAGCCTGGCATTTAACTCCGTTTCTGAAGGGAAACACACAGCACAGTTCTCATCCATGAAACACACTCTGCTTTAGAGCAAGAAGCACGCTCTTGCTTTCCAGAGTCTCTAATAAGGCGGGAAACGTGAGAGTGCTCAGAACAAAAGAACTGTGTTTCCTACACACACGGACCATATCTAGTTCAACTCTGCTTCTGAAACTGATACAAACCACAGGCCCTCTAACATCCAATGCGTTTCAGTTAAGAGCGAGAAACGTGTGAGCTTCGTGTACAATATAGCTTCGTTTGAGCTGAAAAGTGACTGCGTTTACCTGAAACGAAGTCTCGCTTGTAGGAAGACACAGAGCCTGGCATTTAACTCCGTTTCTGAAGGGAAACACACAGCACAGTTCTCATCCATGAAACACACTCTGCTTTAGAGCAAGAAGCACGCTCTTGCTTTCCAGAGTCTCTAATAAGGCGGGAAACGTGAGAGTGCTCAGAACAAAAGAACTGTGTTTCCTACACACACGGACCATATCTAGTTCAACTCTGCTTCTGAAACTGATACAAACCACAGGCCCTCTAACATCCAATGCGTTTCAGTTAAGAGCGAGAAACGTGTGAGCTTCGTGTACAATATAGCTTCGTTTGAGCTGAAAAGTGACTGCGTTTACCTGAAACGAAGTCTCTCTTGTAGGAAGACACAGAGCCTGGCATTTAACTCCGTTTCTGAAGGGAAACACACAGCACAGTTCTCATCCATGAAACACACTCTGCTTTAGAGCAAGAAGCACGCTCTTGCTTTCCAGAGTCTCTAATAAGGCGGGAAACGTGAGAGTGCTCAGAACAAAAGAACTGTGTTTCCTACACACACGGACCATATCTAGTTCAACTCTGCTTCTGAAACTGATACAAACCACAGGCCCTCTAACATCCAATGCGTTTCAGTTAAGAGCGAGAAACGTGTGAGCTTCGTGTACAATATAGCTTCGTTTGAGCTGAAAAGTGACTGCGTTTACCTGAAACGAAGTCTCGCTTGTAGGAAGACACAGAGCCTGGCATTTAACTCCGTTTCTGAAGGGAAACACACAGCACAGTTCTCATCCATGAAACACACTCTGCTTTAGAGCAAGAAGCACGCTCTTGCTTTCTAGAGTCTCTAATAAGGCGGGAAACGTGAGAGTGCTCAGAACAAAAGAACTGTGTTTCCTACACACACGGACCATATCTAGTTCAACTCTGCTTCTGAAACTGATACAAACCACAGGCCCTCTAACATCCAATGCGTTTCAGTTAAGAGCGAGAAACGTGTGAGCTTCGTGTACAATATAGCTTCGTTTGAGCTGAAAAGTGACTGCGTTTACCTGAAACGAAGTCTCGCTTGTAGGAAGACACAGAGCCTGGCATTTAACTCCGTTTCTGAAGGGAAACACACAGCACAGTTCTCATCCATGAAACACACTCTGCTTTAGAGCAAGAAGCACGCTCTTGCTTTCTAGAGTCTCTAATAAGGCGGGAAACGTGAGAGTGCTCAGAACAAAAGAACTGTGTTTCCTACACACACGGACCATATCTAGTTCAACTCTGCTTCTGAAACTGATACAAACCACAGGCCCTCTAACATCCAATGCGTTTCAGTTAAGAGCGAGAAACGTGTGAGCTTCGTGTACAATATAGCTTCGTTTGAGCTGAAAAGTGACTGCGTTTACCTGAAACGAAGTCTCGCTTGTAGGAAGACACAGAGCCTGGCATTTAACTCCGTTTCTGAAGGGAAACACACAGCACAGTTCTCATCCATGAAACACACTCTGCTTTAGAGCAAGAAGCACGCTCTTGCTTTCCAGAGTCTCTAATAAGGCGGGAAACGTGAGAGTGCTCAGAACAAAAGAACTGTGTTTCCTACACACACGGACCATATCTAGTTCAACTCTGCTTCTGAAACTGATACAAACCACAGGCCCTCTAACATCCAATGCGTTTCAGTTAAGAGCGAGAAACGTGTGAGCTTCGTGTACAATATAGCTTCGTTTGAGCTGAAAAGTGACTGCGTTTACCTCAAACGAAGTCTCGCTTGTAGGAAGACACAGAGCCTGGCATTTAACTCCGTTTCTGAAGGGAAACACACAGCACAGTTCTCATCCATGAAACACACTCTGCTTTAGAGCAAGAAGCACGCTCTTGCTTTCCAGAGTCTCTAATAAGGCGGGAAACGTGAGAGTGCTCAGAACAAAAGAACTGTGTTTCCTACACACACGGACCATATCTAGTTCAACTCTGCTTCTGAAACTGATACAAACCACAGGCCCTCTAACATCCAATGCGTTTCAGTTAAGAGCGAGAAACGTGTGAGCTTCGTGTACAATATAGCTTCGTTTGAGCTGAAAAGTGACTGCGTTTACCTGAAACGAAGTCTCGCTTGTAGGAAGACACAGAGCCTGGCATTTAACTCCGTTTCTGAAGGGAAACACACAGCACAGTTCTCATCCATGAAACACACTCTGCTTTAGAGCAAGAAGCACGCTCTTGCTTTCTAGAGTCTCTAATAAGGCGGGAAACGTGAGAGTGCTCAGAACAAAAGAACTGTGTTTCCTACACACACGGACCATATCTAGTTCAACTCTGCTTCTGAAACTGATACAAACCACAGGCCCTCTAACATCCAATGCGTTTCAGTTAAGAGCGAGAAACGTGTGAGCTTCGTGTACAATATAGCTTCGTTTGAGCTGAAAAGTGACTGCGTTTACCTGAAACGAAGTCTCGCTTGTAGGAAGACACAGAGCCTGGCATTTAACGCCGTTTCTGAAGGGAAACACACAGCACAGTTCTCATCCATGAAACACACTCTGCTTTAGAGCAAGAAGCACGCTCTTGCTTTCCTGAGTCTCTAATAAGGCGGGAAACGTGAGAGTGCTCAGAACAAAAGAACTGTGTTTCCTACACACACGGACCATATCTAGTTCAACTCTGCTTCTGAAACTGATACAAACCACAGGCCCTCTAACATCCAATGCGTTTCAGTTAAGAGCGAGAAACGTGTGAGCTTCGTGTACAATATAGCTTCGTTTGAGCTGAAAAGTGACTGCGTTTACCTGAAACGAAGTCTCTCTTGTAGGAAGACACAGAGCCTGGCATTTAACGCCGTTTCTGAAGGGAAACACACAGCACAGTTCTCATCCATGAAACACACTCTGCTTTAGAGCAAGAAGCACGCTCTTGCTTTCCAGAGTCTCTAATAAGGCGGGAAACGTGAGAGTGCTCAGAACAAAAGAACTGTGTTTCCTACACACACGGACCATATCTAGTTCAACTCTGCTTCTGAAACTGATACAAACCACAGGCCCTCTAACATCCAATGCGTTTCAGTTAAGAGCGAGAAACGTGTGAGCTTCGTGTACAATATAGCTTCGTTTGAGCTGAAAAGTGACTGCGTTTACCTGAAACGAAGTCTCGCTTGTAGGAAGACACAGAGCCTGGCATTTAACTCCGTTTCTGAAGGGAAACACACAGCACAGTTCTCATCCATGAAACACACTCTGCTTTAGAGCAAGAAGCACGCTCTTGCTTTCCAGAGTCTCTAATAAGGCGGGAAACGTGAGAGTGCTCAGAACAAAAGAACTGTGTTTCCTACACACACGGACCATATCTAGTTCAACTCTGCTTCTGAAACTGATACAAACCACAGGCCCTCTAACATCCAATGCGTTTCAGTTAAGAGCGAGAAACGTGTGAGCTTCGTGTACAATATAGCTTCGTTTGAGCTGAAAAGTGACTGCGTTTACCTGAAACGAAGTCTCGCTTGTAGGAAGACACAGAGCCTGGCATTTAACTCCGTTTCTGAAGGGAAACACACAGCACAGTTCTCATCCATGAAACACACTCTGCTTTAGAGCAAGAAGCACGCTCTTGCTTTCCAGAGTCTCTAATAAGGCGGGAAACGTGAGAGTGCTCAGAACAAAAGAACTGTGTTTCCTACACACACGGACCATATCTAGTTCAACTCTGCTTCTGAAACTGATACAAACCACAGGCCCTCTAACATCCAATGCGTTTCAGTTAAGAGCGAGAAACGTGTGAGCTTCGTGTACAATATAGCTTCGTTTGAGCTGAAAAGTGACTGCGTTTACCTGAAACGAAGTCTCGCTTGTAGGAAGACACAGAGCCTGGCATTTAACTCCGTTTCTGAAGGGAAACACACAGCACAGTTCTCATCCATGAAACACACTCTGCTTTAGAGCAAGAAGCACGCTCTTGCTTTCCAGAGTCTCTAATAAGGCGGGAAACGTGAGAGTGCTCAGAACAAAAGAACTGTGTTTCCTACACACACGGACCATATCTAGTTCAACTCTGCTTCTGAAACTGATACAAACCACAGGCCCTCTAACATCCAATGCGTTTCAGTTAAGAGCGAGAAACGTGTGAGCTTCGTGTACAATATAGCTTCGTTTGAGCTGAAAAGTGACTGCGTTTACCTGAAACGAAGTCTCGCTTGTAGGAAGACACAGAGCCTGGCATTTAACTCCGTTTCTGAAGGGAAACACACAGCACAGTTCTCATCCATGAAACACACTCTGCTTTAGAGCAAGAAGCACGCTCTTGCTTTCCAGAGTCTCTAATAAGGCGGGAAACGTGAGAGTGCTCAGAACAAAAGAACTGTGTTTCCTACACACACGGACCATATCTAGTTCAACTCTGCTTCTGAAACTGATACAAACCACAGGCCCTCTAACATCCAATGCGTTTCAGTTAAGAGCGAGAAACGTGTGAGCTTCGTGTACAATATAGCTTCGTTTGAGCTGAAAAGTGACTGCGTTTACCTGAAACGAAGTCTCTCTTGTAGGAAGACACAGAGCCTGGCATTTAACTCCGTTTCTGAAGGGAAACACACAGCACAGTTCTCATCCATGAAACACACTCTGCTTTAGAGCAAGAAGCACGCTCTTGCTTTCCAGAGTCTCTAATAAGGCGGGAAACGTGAGAGTGCTCAGAACAAAAGAAACTGTGTTTCCTACACACACGGACCATATCTAGTTCAACTCTGCTTCTGAAACTGATACAAACCACAGGCCCTCTAACATCCAATGCGTTTCAGTTAAGAGCGAGAAACGTGTGAGCTTCGTGTACAATATAGCTTCGTTTGAGCTGAAAAGTGACTGCGTTTACCTGAAACGAAGTCTCGCTTGTAGGAAGACACAGAGCCTGGCATTTAACTCCGTTTCTGAAGGGAAACACACAGCACAGTTCTCATCCATGAAACACACTCTGCTTTAGAGCAAGAAGCACGCTCTTGCTTTCTAGAGTCTCTAATAAGGCGGGAAACGTGAGAGTGCTCAGAACAAAAGAACTGTGTTTCCTACACACACGGACCATATCTAGTTCAACTCTGCTTCTGAAACTGATACAAACCACAGGCCCTCTAACATCCAATGCGTTTCAGTTAAGAGCGAGAAACGTGTGAGCTTCGTGTACAATATAGCTTCGTTTGAGCTGAAAAGTGACTGCGTTTACCTGAAACGAAGTCTCGCTTGTAGGAAGACACAGAGCCTGGCATTTAACTCCGTTTCTGAAGGGAAACACACAGCACAGTTCTCATCCATGAAACACACTCTGCTTTAGAGCAAGAAGCACGCTCTTGCTTTCCTGAGTCTCTAATAAGGCGGGAAACGTGAGAGTGCTCAGAACAAAAGAACTGTGTTTCCTACACACACGGACCATATCTAGTTCAACTCTGCTTCTGAAACTGATACAAACCACAGGCCCTCTAACATCCAATGCGTTTCAGTTAAGAGCGAGAAACGTGTGAGCTTCGTGTACAATATAGCTTCGTTTGAGCTGAAAAGTGACTGCGTTTACCTGAAACGAAGTCTCGCTTGTAGGAAGACACAGAGCCTGGCATTTAACTCCGTTTCTGAAGGGAAACACACAGCACAGTTCTCATCCATGAAACACACTCTGCTTTAGAGCAAGAAGCACGCTCTTGCTTTCCAGAGTCTCTAATAAGGCGGGAAACGTGAGAGTGCTCAGAACAAAAGAACTGTGTTTCCTACACACACGGACCATATCTAGTTCAACTCTGCTTCTGAAACTGATACAAACCACAGGCCCTCTAACATCCAATGCGTTTCAGTTAAGAGCGAGAAACGTGTGAGCTTCGTGTACAATATAGCTTCGTTTGAGCTGAAAAGTGACTGCGTTTACCTGAAACGAAGTCTCGCTTGTAGGAAGACACAGAGCCTGGCATTTAACGCCGTTTCTGAAGGGAAACACACAGCACAGTTCTCATCCATGAAACACACTCTGCTTTAGAGCAAGAAGCACGCTCTTGCTTTCCAGAGTCTCTAATAAGGCGGGAAACGTGAGAGTGCTCAGAACAAAAGAACTGTGTTTCCTACACACACGGACCATATCTAGTTCAACTCTGCTTCTGAAACTGATACAAACCACAGGCCCTCTAACATCCAATGCGTTTCAGTTAAGAGCGAGAAACGTGTGAGCTTCGTGTACAATATAGCTTCGTTTGAGCTGAAAAGTGACTGCGTTTACCTGAAACGAAGTCTCTCTTGTAGGAAGACACAGAGCCTGGCATTTAACTCCGTTTCTGAAGGGAAACACACAGCACAGTTCTCATCCATGAAACACACTCTGCTTTAGAGCAAGAAGCACGCTCTTGCTTTCCAGAGTCTCTAATAAGGCGGGAAACGTGAGAGTGCTCAGAACAAAAGAACTGTGTTTCCTACACACACGGACCATATCTAGTTCAACTCTGCTTCTGAAACTGATACAAACCACAGGCCCTCTAACATCCAATGCGTTTCAGTTAAGAGCGAGAAACGTGTGAGCTTCGTGTACAATATAGCTTCGTTTGAGCTGAAAAGTGACTGCGTTTACCTGAAACGAAGTCTCGCTTGTAGGAAGACACAGAGCCTGGCATTTAACTCCGTTTCTGAAGGGAAACACACAGCACAGTTCTCATCCATGAAACACACTCTGCTTTAGAGCAAGAAGCACGCTCTTGCTTTCCAGAGTCTCTAATAAGGCGGGAAACGTGAGAGTGCTCAGAACAAAAGAACTGTGATTCCTACACACACGGACCATATTTAGTTCAACTCTGCTTCTGAAACTGATACAAACCACAGGCCCTCTAACATCCAATGCGTTTCAGTTAAGAGCGAGAAACGTGTGAGCTTCGTGTACAATATAGCTTCGTTTGAGCTGAAAAGTGACTGCGTTTACCTGAAACGAAGTCTCGCTTGTAGGAAGACACAGAGCCTGGCATTTAACTCCGTTTCTGAAGGGAAACACACAGCACAGTTCTCATCCATGAAACACACTCTGCTTTAGAGCAAGAAGCACGCTCTTGCTTTCCAGAGTCTCTAATAAGGCGGGAAACGTGAGAGTGCTCAGAACAAAAGAACTGTGTTTCCTACACACACGGACCATATCTAGTTCAACTCTGCTTCTGAAACTGATACAAACCACAGGCCCTCTAACATCCAATGCGTTTCAGTTAAGAGCGAGAAACGTGTGAGCTTCGTGTACAATATAGCTTCGTTTGAGCTGAAAAGTGACTGCGTTTACCTGAAACGAAGTCTCGCTTGTAGGAAGACACAGAGCCTGGCATTTAACTCCGTTTCTGAAGGGAAACACACAGCACAGTTCTCATCCATGAAACACACTCTGCTTTAGAGCAAGAAGCACGCTCTTGCTTTCCAGAGTCTCTAATAAGGCGGGAAACGTGAGAGTGCTCAGAACAAAAGAACTGTGTTTCCTACACACACGGACCATATCTAGTTCAACTCTGCTTCTGAAACTGATACAAACCACAGGCCCTCTAACATCCAATGCGTTTCAGTTAAGAGCGAGAAACGTGTGAGCTTCGTGTACAATATAGCTTCGTTTGAGCTGAAAAGTGACTGCGTTTACCTGAAACGAAGTCTCTCTTGTAGGAAGACACAGAGCCTGGCATTTAACTCCGTTTCTGAAGGGAAACACACAGCACAGTTCTCATCCATGAAACACACTCTGCTTTAGAGCAAGAAGCACGCTCTTGCTTTCCAGAGTCTCTAATAAGGCGGGAAACGTGAGAGTGCTCAGAACAAAAGAACTGTGTTTCCTACACACACGGACCATATCTAGTTCAACTCTGCTTCTGAAACTGATACAAACCACAGGCCCTCTAACATCCAATGCGTTTCAGTTAAGAGCGAGAAACGTGTGAGCTTCGTGTACAATATAGCTTCGTTTGAGCTGAAAAGTGACTGCGTTTACCTGAAACGAAGTCTCGCTTGTAGGAAGACACAGAGCCTGGCATTTAACTCCGTTTCTGAAGGGAAACACACAGCACAGTTCTCATCCATGAAACACACTCTGCTTTAGAGCAAGAAGCACGCTCTTGCTTTCCAGAGTCTCTAATAAGGCGGGAAACGTGAGAGTGCTCAGAACAAAAGAACTGTGTTTCCTACACACACGGACCATATCTAGTTCAACTCTGCTTCTGAAACTGATACAAACCACAGGCCCTCTAACATCCAATGCGTTTCAGTTAAGAGCGAGAAACGTGTGAGCTTCGTGTACAATATAGCTTCGTTTGAGCTGAAAAGTGACTGCGTTTACCTGAAACGAAGTCTCGCTTGTAGGAAGACACAGAGCCTGGCATTTAACTCCGTTTCTGAAGGGAAACACACAGCACAGTTCTCATCCATGAAACACACTCTGCTTTAGAGCAAGAAGCACGCTCTTGCTTTCTAGAGTCTCTAATAAGGCGGGAAACGTGAGAGTGCTCAGAACAAAAGAACTGTGTTTCCTACACACACGGACCATATCTAGTTCAACTCTGCTTCTGAAACTGATCCAAACCACAGGCTCTCTAACATCCAATGCGTTTCAGTTAAGAGCGAGAAACGTGTGAGCTTCGTGTACAATATAGCTTCGTTTGAGCTGAAAAGTGACTGTGTTTACCTGAAACGAAGTCTCGCTTGTAGGAAGACACAGAGCCTGGCATTTAACTCCGTTTCTGAAGGGAAACACACAGCACAGTTCTCATCCATGAAACACACTCTGCTTTAGAGCAAAAAGCACGCTCTTGCTTTCCAGAGTCTCTAATAAGGCGGGAAACGTGAGAGTGCTCAGAACAAAAGAACTGTGTTTCCTACACACACGGACCATATTTAGTTCAACTCTGCTTCTGAAACTGATACAAACCACAGGCCCTCTAACATCCAATGCGTTTCAGTTAAGAGCGAGAAACGTGTGAGCTTCGTGTACAATATAGCTTCGTTTGAGCTGAAAAGTGACTGCGTTTACCTGAAACGAAGTCTCGCTTGTAGGAAGACACAGAGCCTGGCATTTAACTCCGTTTCTGAAGGGAAACACACAGCACAGTTCTCATCCATGAAACACACTCTGCTTTAGAGCAAGAAGCACGCTCTTGCTTTCTAGAGTCTCTAATAAGGCGGGAAACGTGAGAGTGCTCAGAACAAAAGAACTGTGTTTCCTACACACACGGACCATATCTAGTTCAACTCTGCTTCTGAAACTGATACAAACCACAGGCCCTCTAACATCCAATGCGTTTCAGTTAAGAGCGAGAAACGTGTGAGCTTCGTGTACAATATAGCTTCGTTTGAGCTGAAAAGTGACTGCGTTTACCTGAAACGAAGTCTCTCTTGTAGGAAGACACAGAGCCTGGCATTTAACTCCGTTTCTGAAGGGAAACACACAGCACAGTTCTCATCCATGAAACACACTCTGCTTTAGAGCAAGAAGCACGCTCTTGCTTTCCAGAGTCTCTAATAAGGCGGGAAACGTGAGAGTGCTCAGAACAAAAGAACTGTGTTTCCTACACACACGGACCATATCTAGTTCAACTCTGCTTCTGAAACTGATACAAACCACAGGCCCTCTAACATCCAATGCGTTTCAGTTAAGAGCGAGAAACGTGTGAGCTTCGTGTACAATATAGCTTCGTTTGAGCTGAAAAGTGACTGCGTTTACCTGAAACGAAGTCTCGCTTGTAGGAAGACACAGAGCCTGGCATTTAACTCCGTTTCTGAAGGGAAACACACAGCACAGTTCTCATCCATGAAACACACTCTGCTTTAGAGCAAGAAGCACGCTCTTGCTTTCCAGAGTCTCTAATAAGGCGGGAAACGTGAGAGTGCTCAGAACAAAAGAACTGTGTTTCCTACACACACGGACCATATCTAGTTCAACTCTGCTTCTGAAACTGATACAAACCACAGGCCCTCTAACATCCAATGCGTTTCAGTTAAGAGCGAGAAACGTGTGAGCTTCGTGTACAATATAGCTTCGTTTGAGCTGAAAAGTGACTGCGTTTACCTGAAACGAAGTCTCTCTTGTAGGAAGACACAGAGCCTGGCATTTAACTCCGTTTCTGAAGGGAAACACACAGCACAGTTCTCATCCATGAAACACACTCTGCTTTAGAGCAAGAAGCACGCTCTTGCTTTCCAGAGTCTCTAATAAGGCGGGAAACGTGAGAGTGCTCAGAACAAAAGAACTGTGTTTCCTACACACACGGACCATATCTAGTTCAACTCTGCTTCTGAAACTGATACAAACCACAGGCCCTCTAACATCCAATGCGTTTCAGTTAAGAGCGAGAAACGTGTGAGCTTCGTGTACAATATAGCTTCGTTTGAGCTGAAAAGTGACTGCGTTTACCTGAAACGAAGTCTCTCTTGTAGGAAGACACAGAGCCTGGCATTTAACTCCGTTTCTGAAGGGAAACACACAGCACAGTTCTCATCCATGAAACACACTCTGCTTTAGAGCAAGAAGCACGCTCTTGCTTTCCAGAGTCTCTAATAAGGCGGGAAACGTGAGAGTGCTCAGAACAAAAGAACTGTGTTTCCTACACACACGGACCATATCTAGTTCAACTCTGCTTCTGAAACTGATACAAACCACAGGCCCTCTAACATCCAATGCGTTTCAGTTAAGAGCGAGAAACGTGTGAGCTTCGTGTACAATATAGCTTCGTTTGAGCTGAAAAGTGACTGCGTTTACCTGAAACGAAGTCTCGCTTGTAGGAAGACACAGAGCCTGGCATTTAACTCCGTTTCTGAAGGGAAACACACAGCACAGTTCTCATCCATGAAACACACTCTGCTTTAGAGCAAGAAGCACGCTCTTGCTTTCCAGAGTCTCTAATAAGGCGGGAAACGTGAGAGTGCTCAGAACAAAAGAACTGTGTTTCCTACACACACGGACCATATCTAGTTCAACTCTGCTTCTGAAACTGATACAAACCACAGGCCCTCTAACATCCAATGCGTTTCAGTTAAGAGCGAGAAACGTGTGAGCTTCGTGTACAATATAGCTTCGTTTGAGCTGAAAAGTGACTGCGTTTACCTGAAACGAAGTCTCTCTTGTAGGAAGACACAGAGCCTGGCATTTAACTCCGTTTCTGAAGGGAAACACACAGCACAGTTCTCATCCATGAAACACACTCTGCTTTAGAGCAAGAAGCACGCTCTTGCTTTCCAGAGTCTCTAATAAGGCGGGAAACGTGAGAGTGCTCAGAACAAAAGAACTGTGTTTCCTACACACACGGACCATATCTAGTTCAACTCTGCTTCTGAAACTGATACAAACCACAGGCCCTCTAACATCCAATGCGTTTCAGTTAAGAGCGAGAAACGTGTGAGCTTCGTGTACAATATAGCTTCGTTTGAGCTGAAAAGTGACTGCGTTTACCTGAAACGAAGTCTCGCTTGTAGGAAGACACAGAGCCTGGCATTTAACTCCGTTTCTGAAGGGAAACACACAGCACAGTTCTCATCCATGAAACACACTCTGCTTTAGAGCAAGAAGCACGCTCTTGCTTTCCAGAGTCTCTAATAAGGCGGGAAACGTGAGAGTGCTCAGAACAAAAGAACTGTGTTTCCTACACACACGGACCATATCTAGTTCAACTCTGCTTCTGAAACTGATACAAACCACAGGCCCTCTAACATCCAATGCGTTTCAGTTAAGAGCGAGAAACGTGTGAGCTTCGTGTACAATATAGCTTCGTTTGAGCTGAAAAGTGACTGCGTTTACCTGAAACGAAGTCTCGCTTGTAGGGGAAGACACAGAGCCTGGCATTTAACTCCGTTTCTGAAGGGAAACACACAGCACAGTTCTCATCCATGAAACACACTCTGCTTTAGAGCAAGAAGCACGCTCTTGCTTTCCAGAGTCTCTAATAAGGCGGGAAACGTGAGAGTGCTCAGAACAAAAGAACTGTGTTTCCTACACACACGGACCATATTCTAGTTCAACTCTGCTTCTGAAACTGATACAAACCACAGGCCCTCTAACATCCAATGCGTTTCAGTTAAGAGCGAGAAACGTGTGAGCTTCGTGTACAATATAGCTTCGTTTGAGCTGAAAAGTGACTGCGTTTACCTGAAACGAAGTCTCTCTTGTAGGAAGACACAGAGCCTGGCATTTAACTCCGTTTCTGAAGGGAAACACACAGCACAGTTCTCATCCATGAAACACACTCTGCTTTAGAGCAAGAAGCACGCTCTTGCTTTCCAGAGTCTCTAATAAGGCGGGAAACGTGAGAGTGCTCAGAACAAAAGAACTGTGTTTCCTACACACACGGACCATATCTAGTTCAACTCTGCTTCTGAAACTGATACAAACCACAGGCCCTCTAACATCCAATGCGTTTCAGTTAAGAGCGAGAAACGTGTGAGCTTCGTGTACAATATAGCTTCGTTTGAGCTGGAAAGTGACTGCGTTTACCTGAAACGAAGTCTCGCTTGTAGGAAGACACAGAGCCTGGCATTTAACTCCGTTTCTGAAGGGAAACACACAGCACAGTTCTCATCCATGAAACACACTCTGCTTTAGAGCAAGAAGCACGCTCTTGCTTTCCAGAGTCTCTAATAAGGCGGGAAACGTGAGAGTGCTCAGAACAAAAGAACTGTGATTCCTACACACACGGACCATATTTAGTTCAACTCTGCTTCTGAAACTGATACAAACCACAGGCCCTCTAACATCCAATGCGTTTCAGTTAAGAGCGAGAAACGTGTGAGCTTCGTGTACAATATAGCTTCGTTTGAGCTGAAAAGTGACTGCGTTTACCTGAAACGAAGTCTCGCTTGTAGGAAGACACAGAGCCTGGCATTTAACTCCGTTTCTGAAGGGAAACACACAGCACAGTTCTCATCCATGAAACACACTCTGCTTTAGAGCAAGAAGCACGCTCTTGCTTTCTAGAGTCTCTAATAAGGCGGGAAACGTGAGAGTGCTCAGAACAAAAGAACTGTGTTTCCTACACACACGGACCATATCTAGTTCAACTCTGCTTCTGAAACTGATACAAACCACAGGCCCTCTAACATCCAATGCGTTTCAGTTAAGAGCGAGAAACGTGTGAGCTTCGTGTACAATATAGCTTCGTTTGAGCTGAAAAGTGACTGCGTTTACCTGAAACGAAGTCTCGCTTGTAGGAAGACACAGAGCCTGGCATTTAACTCCGTTTCTGAAGGGAAACACACAGCACAGTTCTCATCCATGAAACACACTCTGCTTTAGAGCAAGAAGCACGCTCTTGCTTTCCAGAGTCTCTAATAAGGCGGGAAACGTGAGAGTGCTCAGAACAAAAGAACTGTGTTTCCTACACACACGGACCATATCTAGTTCAACTCTGCTTCTGAAACTGATACAAACCACAGGCCCTCTAACATCCAATGCGTTTCAGTTAAGAGCGAGAAACGTGTGAGCTTCGTGTACAATATAGCTTCGTTTGAGCTGAAAAGTGACTGCGTTTACCTGAAACGAAGTCTCTCTTGTAGGAAGACACAGAGCCTGGCATTTAACTCCGTTTCTGAAGGGAAACACACAGCACAGTTCTCATCCATGAAACACACTCTGCTTTAGAGCAAGAAGCACGCTCTTGCTTTCCAGAGTCTCTAATAAGGCGGGAAACGTGAGAGTGCTCAGAACAAAAGAACTGTGTTTCCTACACACACGGACCATATCTAGTTCAACTCTGCTTCTGAAACTGATACAAACCACAGGCCCTCTAACATCCAATGCGTTTCAGTTAAGAGCGAGAAACGTGTGAGCTTCGTGTACAATATAGCTTCGTTTGAGCTGAAAAGTGACTGCGTTTACCTGAAACGAAGTCTCGCTTGTAGGAAGACACAGAGCCTGGCATTTAACTCCGTTTCTGAAGGGAAACACACAGCACAGTTCTCATCCATGAAACACACTCTGCTTTAGAGCAAGAAGCACGCTCTTGCTTTCCAGAGTCTCTAATAAGGCGGGAAACGTGAGAGTGCTCAGAACAAAAGAACTGTGTTTCCTACACACACGGACCATATCTAGTTCAACTCTGCTTCTGAAACTGATACAAACCACAGGCCCTCTAACATCCAATGCGTTTCAGTTAAGAGCGAGAAACGTGTGAGCTTCGTGTACAATATAGCTTCGTTTGAGCTGAAAAGTGACTGCGTTTACCTGAAACTAAGTCTCTCTTGTAGGAAGACACAGAGCCTGGCATTTAACTCCGTTTCTGAAGGGAAACACACAGCACAGTTCTCATCCATGAAACACACTCTGCTTTAGAGCAAGAAGCACGCTCTTGCTTTCCAGAGTCTCTAATAAGGCGGGAAACGTGAGAGTGCTCAGAACAAAAGAACTGTGTTTCCTACACACACGGACCATATCTAGTTCAACTCTGCTTCTGAAACTGATACAAACCACAGGCCCTCTAACATCCAATGCGTTTCAGTTAAGAGCGAGAAACGTGTGAGCTTCGTGTACAATATAGCTTCGTTTGAGCTGAAAAGTGACTGCGTTTACCTGAAACGAAGTCTCGCTTGTAGGAAGACACAGAGCCTGGCATTTAACTCCGTTTCTGAAGGGAAACACACAGCACAGTTCTCATCCATGAAACACACTCTGCTTTAGAGCAAGAAGCACGCTCTTCCTTTCCAGAGTCTCTAATAAGGCGGGAAACGTGAGAGTGCTCAGAACAAAAGAACTGTGATTCCTACACACACGGACCATATTTAGTTCAACTCTGCTTCTGAAACTGATACAAACCACAGGCCCTCTAACATCCAATGCGTTTCAGTTAAGAGCGAGAAACGTGTGAGCTTCGTGTACAATATAGCTTCGTTTGAGCTGAAAAGTGACTGCGTTTACCTGAAACGAAGTCTCGCTTGTAGGAAGACACAGAGCCTGGCATTTAACTCCGTTTCTGAAGGGAAACACACAGCACAGTTCTCATCCATGAAACACACTCTGCTTTAGAGCAAGAAGCACGCTCTTGCTTTCTAGAGTCTCTAATAAGGCGGGAAACGTGAGAGTGCTCAGAACAAAAGAACTGTGTTTCCTACACACACGGACCATATCTAGTTCAACTCTGCTTCTGAAACTGATACAAACCACAGGCCCTCTAACATCCAATGCGTTTCAGTTAAGAGCGAGAAACGTGTGAGCTTCGTGTACAATATAGCTTCGTTTGAGCTGAAAAGTGACTGCGTTTACCTGAAACGAAGTCTCGCTTGTAGGAAGACACAGAGCCTGGCATTTAACTCCGTTTCTGAAGGGAAACACACAGCACAGTTCTCATCCATGAAACACACTCTGCTTTAGAGCAAGAAGCACGCTCTTGCTTTCCAGAGTCTCTAATAAGGCGGGAAACGTGAGAGTGCTCAGAACAAAAGAACTGTGTTTCCTACACACACGGACCATATCTAGTTCAACTCTGCTTCTGAAACTGATACAAACCACAGGCCCTCTAACATCCAATGCGTTTCAGTTAAGAGCGAGAAACGTGTGAGCTTCGTGTACAATATAGCTTCATTTGAGCTGAAAAGTGACTGCGTTTACCTGAAACGAAGTCTCGCTTGTAGGAAGACACAGAGCCTGGCATTTAACTCCGTTTCTGAAGGGAAACACACAGCACAGTTCTCATCCATGAAACACACTCTGCTTTAGAGCAAGAAGCACGCTCTTGCTTTCTAGAGTCTCTAATAAGGCGGGGAAAACGTGAGAGTGCACAGAACAAAAGAACTGTGTTTCCTACACACACGGACCATATCTAGTTCAACTCTGCTTCTGAAACTGATACAAACCACAGGCCCTCTAACATCCAATGCGTTTCAGTTAAGAGCGAGAAACGTGTGAGCTTCGTGTACAATATAGCTTCGTTTGAGCTGAAAAGTGACTGCGTTTACCTGAAACGAAGTCTCGCTTGTAGGAAGACACAGAGCCTGGCATTTAACTCCGTTTCTGAAGGGAAACACACAGCACAGTTCTCATCCATGAAACACACTCTGCTTTAGAGCAAGAAACACGCGCTTGCTTTCCAGAGTCTCTAATAAGGCGGGAAACGTGAGAGTGCTCAGAACAAAAGAACTGTGTTTCCTACACACACGGACCATATCTAGTTCAACTCTGCTTCTGAAACTGATACAAACCACAGGCCCTCTAACATCCAATGCGTTTCAGTTAAGAGCGAGAAACGTGTGAGCTTCGTGTACAATATAGCTTCGTTTGAGCTGAAAAGTGACTGCGTTTACCTGAAACGAAGTCTCGCTTGTAGGAAGACACAGAGCCTGGCATTTAACGCCGTTTCTGAAGGGAAACACACAGCACAGTTCTCATCCATGAAACACACTCTGCTTTAGAGCAAGAAGCACGCTCTTGCTTTCCAGAGTCTCTAATAAGGCGGGAAACGTGAGAGTGCTCAGAACAAAAGAACTGTGTTTCCTACACACACGGACCATATCTAGTTCAACTCTGCTTCTGAAACTGATACAAACCACAGGCCCTCTAACATCCAATGCGTTTCAGTTAAGAGCGAGAAACGTGTGAGCTTCGTGTACAATATAGCTTCGTTTGAGCTGAAAAGTGACTGCGTTTACCTGAAACGAAGTCTCGCTTGTAGGAAGACACAGAGCCTGGCATTTAACTCCGTTTCTGAAGGGAAACACACAGCACAGTTCTCATCCATGAAACACACTCTGCTTTAGAGCAAGAAGCACGCTCTTGCTTTCTAGAGTCTCTAATCAGGCGGGAAACGTGAGAGTGCTCAGAACAAAAGAACTGTGTTTCCTACACACACGGACCATATCTAGTTCAACTCTGCTTCTGAAACTGATCCAAACCACAGGCCCTCTAACATCCAATGCGTTTCAGTTAAGAGCGAGAAACGTGTGAGCTTCGTGTACAATATAGCTTCGTTTGAGCTGAAAAGTGACTGCGTTTACCTGAAACGAAGTCTCGCTTGTAGGAAGACACAGAGCCTGGCATTTAACTCCGTTTCTGAAGGGAAACACACAGCACAGTTCTCATCCATGAAACACACTCTGCTTTAGAGCAAGAAGCACGCTCTTGCTTTCCAGAGTCTCTAATAAGGCGGGAAACGTGAGAGTGCTCAGAACAAAAGAACTGTGTTTCCTACACACACGGACCATATCTAGTTCAACTCTGCTTCTGAAACTGATACAAACCACAGGCCCTCTAACATCCAATGCGTTTCAGTTAAGAGCGAGAAACGTGTGAGCTTCGTGTACAATATAGCTTCGTTTGAGCTGAAAAGTGACTGCGTTTACCTGAAACGAAGTCTCTCTTGTAGGAAGACACAGAGCCTGGCATTTAACTCCGTTTCTGAAGGGAAACACACAGCACAGTTCTCATCCATGAAACACACTCTGCTTTAGAGCAAGAAGCACGCTCTTGCTTTCCAGAGTCTCTAATGAAGGCGGGAAACGTGAGAGTGCTCAGAACAAAAGAACTGTGTTTCCTACACACACGGACCATATCTAGTTCAACTCTGCTTCTGAAACTGATACAAACCACAGGCCCTCTAACATCCAATGCGTTTCAGTTAAGAGCGAGAAACGTGTGAGCTTCGTGTACAATATAGCTTCGTTTGAGCTGAAAAGTGACTGCGTTTACCTGAAACGAAGTCTCGCTTGTAGGAAGACACAGAGCCTGGCATTTAACTCCGTTTCTGAAGGGAAACACACAGCACAGTTCTCATCCATGAAACACACTCTGCTTTAGAGCAAGAAGCACGCTCTTGCTTTCCAGAGTCTCTAATAAGGCGGGAAACGTGAGAGTGCTCAGAACAAAAGAACTGTGTTTCCTACACACACGGACCATATTTAGTTCAACTCTGCTTCTGAAACTGATACAAACCACAGGCCCTCTAACATCCAATGCGTTTCAGTTAAGAGCGAGAAACGTGTGAGCTTCGTGTACAATATAGCTTCGTTTGAGCTGAAAAGTGACTGCGTTTACCTGAAACGAAGTCTCGCTTGTAGGAAGACACAGAGCCTGGCATTTAACTCCGTTTCTGAAGGGAAACACACAGCACAGTTCTCATCCATGAAACACACTCTGCTTTAGAGCAAGAAGCACGCTCTTGCTTTCCAGAGTCTCTAATAAGGCGGGAAACGTGAGAGTGCTCAGAACAAAAGAACTGTGTTTCCTACACACACGGACCATATCTAGTTCAACTCTGCTTCTGAAACTGATCCAAACCACAGGCCCTCTAACATCCAATGCGTTTCAGTTAAGAGCGAGAAACGTGTGAGCTTCGTGTACAATATAGCTTCGTTTGAGCTGAAAAGTGACTGTGTTTACCTGAAACGAAGTCTCGCTTGTAGGAAGACACAGAGCCTGGCATTTAACTCCGTTTCTGAAGGGAAACACACAGCACAGTTCTCATCCATGAAACACACTCTGCTTTAGAGCAAAAAGCACGCTCTTGCTTTCCAGAGTCTCTAATAAGGCGGGAAACGTGAGAGTGCTCAGAACAAAAGAACTGTGTTTCCTACACACACGGACCATATTTAGTTCAACTCTGCTTCTGAAACTGATACAAACCACAGGCCCTCTAACATCCAATGCGTTTCAGTTAAGAGCGAGAAACGTGTGAGCTTCGTGTACAATATAGCTTCGTTTGAGCTGAAAAGTGACTGCGTTTACCTGAAACGAAGTCTCGCTTGTAGGAAGACACAGAGCCTGGCATTTAACTCCGTTTCTGAAGGGAAACACACAGCACAGTTCTCATCCATGAAACACACTCTGCTTTAGAGCAAGAAGCACGCTCTTGCTTTCTAGAGTCTCTAATAAGGCGGGAAACGTGAGAGTGCTCAGAACAAAAGAACTGTGTTTCCTACACACACGGACCATATCTAGTTCAACTCTGCTTCTGAAACTGATACAAACCACAGGCCCTCTAACATCCAATGCGTTTCAGTTAAGAGCGAGAAACGTGTGAGCTTCGTGTACAATATAGCTTCGTTTGAGCTGAAAAGTGACTGCGTTTACCTGAAACGAAGTCTCTCTTGTAGGAAGACACAGAGCCTGGCATTTAACTCCGTTTCTGAAGGGAAACACACAGCACAGTTCTCATCCATGAAACACACTCTGCTTTAGAGCAAGAAGCACGCTCTTGCTTTCCAGAGTCTCTAATAAGGCGGGAAACGTGAGAGTGCTCAGAACAAAAGAACTGTGTTTCCTACACACACGGACCATATCTAGTTCAACTCTGCTTCTGAAACTGATACAAACCACAGGCCCTCTAACATCCAATGCGTTTCAGTTAAGAGCGAGAAACGTGTGAGCTTCGTGTACAATATAGCTTCGTTTGAGCTGAAAAGTGACTGCGTTTACCTGAAACGAAGTCTCGCTTGTAGGAAGACACAGAGCCTGGCATTTAACTCCGTTTCTGAAGGGAAACACACAGCACAGTTCTCATCCATGAAACACACTCTGCTTTAGAGCAAGAAGCACGCTCTTGCTTTCCAGAGTCTCTAATAAGGCGGGAAACGTGAGAGTGCTCAGAACAAAAGAACTGTGTTTCCTACACACACGGACCATATCTAGTTCAACTCTGCTTCTGAAACTGATACAAACCACAGGCCCTCTAACATCCAATGCGTTTCAGTTAAGAGCGAGAAACGTGTGAGCTTCGTGTACAATATAGCTTCGTTTGAGCTGAAAAGTGACTGCGTTTACCTGAAACGAAGTCTCTCTTGTAGGAAGACACAGAGCCTGGCATTTAACTCCGTTTCTGAAGGGAAACACACAGCACAGTTCTCATCCATGAAACACACTCTGCTTTAGAGCAAGAAGCACGCTCTTGCTTTCCAGAGTCTCTAATAAGGCGGGAAACGTGAGAGTGCTCAGAACAAAAGAACTGTGTTTCCTACACACACGGACCATATCTAGTTCAACTCTGCTTCTGAAACTGATACAAACCACAGGCCCTCTAACATCCAATGCGTTTCAGTTAAGAGCGAGAAACGTGTGAGCTTCGTGTACAATATAGCTTCGTTTGAGCTGAAAAGTGACTGCGTTTACCTGAAACGAAGTCTCGCTTGTAGGAAGACACAGAGCCTGGCATTTAACTCCGTTCTGAAGGGAAACACACAGCACAGTTCTCATCCATGAAACACACTCTGCTTTAGAGCAAGAAGCACGCTCTTGCTTTCCAGAGTCTCTAATAAGGCGGGAAACGTGAGAGTGCTCAGAACAAAAGAACTGTGTTTCCTACACACACGGACCATATCTAGTTCAACTCTGCTTCTGAAACTGATACAAACCACAGGCCCTCTAACATCCAATGCGTTTCAGTTAAGAGCGAGAAACGTGTGAGCTTCGTGTACAATATAGCTTCGTTTGAGCTGAAAAGTGACTGCGTTTACCTGAAACGAAGTCTCGCTTGTAGGAAGACACAGAGCCTGGCATTTAACTCCGTTTCTGAAGGGAAACACACAGCACAGTTCTCATCCATGAAACACACTCTGCTTTAGAGCAAGAAGCACGCTCTTGCTTTCCAGGAGTCTCTAATAAGGCGGGAAACGTGAGAGTGCTCAGAACAAAAGAACTGTGTTTCCTACACACACGGACCATATCTAGTTCAACTCTGCTTCTGAAACTGATACAAACCACAGGCCCTCTAACATCCAATGCGTTTCAGTTAAGAGCGAGAAACGTGTGAGCTTCGTGTACAATATAGCTTCGTTTGAGCTGAAAAGTGACTGCGTTTACCTGAAACGAAGTCTCTCTTGTAGGAAGACACAGAGCCTGGCATTTAACTCCGTTTCTGAAGGGAAACACACAGCACAGTTCTCATCCATGAAACACACTCTGCTTTAGAGCAAGAAGCACGCTCTTGCTTTCCAGAGTCTCTAATAAGGCGGGAAACGTGAGAGTGCTCAGAACAAAAGAACTGTGTTTCCTACACACACGGACCATATCTAGTTCAACTCTGCTTCTGAAACTGATACAAACCACAGGCCCTCTAACATCCAATGCGTTTCAGTTAAGAGCGAGAAACGTGTGAGCTTCGTGTACAATATAGCTTCGTTTGAGCTGAAAAGTGACTGCGTTTACCTGAAACGAAGTCTCGCTTGTAGGAAGACACAGAGCCTGGCATTTAACTCCGTTTCTGAAGGGAAACACACAGCACAGTTCTCATCCATGAAACACACTCTGCTTTAGAGCAAGAAGCACGCTCTTGCTTTCCAGAGTCTCTAATAAGGCGGGAAACGTGAGAGTGCTCAGAACAAAAGAACTGTGTTTCCTACACACACGGACCATATCTAGTTCAACTCTGCTTCTGAAACTGATACAAACCACAGGCCCTCTAACATCCAATGCGTTTCAGTTAAGAGCGAGAAACGTGTGAGCTTCGTGTACAATATAGCTTCGTTTGAGCTGAAAAGTGACTGCGTTTACCTGAAACGAAGTCTCTCTTGTAGGAAGACACAGAGCCTGGCATTTAACTCCGTTTCTGAAGGGAAACACACAGCACAGTTCTCATCCATGAAACACACTCTGCTTTAGAGCAAGAAGCACGCTCTTGCTTTCCAGAGTCTCTAATAAGGCGGGAAACGTGAGAGTGCTCAGAACAAAAGAACTGTGTTTCCTACACACACGGACCATATCTAGTTCAACTCTGCTTCTGAAACTGATACAAACCACAGGCCCTCTAACATCCAATGCGTTTCAGTTAAGAGCGAGAAACGTGTGAGCTTCGTGTACAATATAGCTTCGTTTGAGCTGAAAAGTGACTGCGTTTACCTGAAACGAAGTCTCTCTTGTAGGAAGACACAGAGCCTGGCATTTAACTCCGTTTCTGAAGGGAAACACACAGCACAGTTCTCATCCATGAAACACACTCTGCTTTAGAGCAAGAAGCACGCTCTTGCTTTCCAGAGTCTCTAATAAGGCGGGAAACGTGAGAGTGCTCAGAACAAAAGAACTGTGTTTCCTACACACACGGACCATATCTAGTTCAACTCTGCTTCTGAAACTGATACAAACCACAGGCCCTCTAACATCCAATGCGTTTCAGTTAAGAGCGAGAAACGTGTGAGCTTCGTGTACAATATAGCTTCGTTTGAGCTGGAAAGTGACTGCGTTTACCTGAAACGAAGTCTCGCTTGTAGGAAGACACAGAGCCTGGCATTTAACTCCGTTTCTGAAGGGAAACACACAGCACAGTTCTCATCCATGAAACACACTCTGCTTTAGAGCAAGAAGCACGCTCTTGCTTTCCAGAGTCTCTAATAAGGCGGGAAACGTGAGAGTGCTCAGAACAAAAGAACTGTGATTCCTACACACACGGACCATATTTAGTTCAACTCTGCTTCTGAAACTGATACAAACCACAGGCCCTCTAACATCCAATGCGTTTCAGTTAAGAGCGAGAAACGTGTGAGCTTCGTGTACAATATAGCTTCGTTTGAGCTGAAAAGTGACTGCGTTTACCTGAAACGAAGTCTCGCTTGTAGGAAGACACAGAGCCTGGCATTTAACTCCGTTTCTGAAGGGAAACACACAGCACAGTTCTCATCCATGAAACACACTCTGCTTTAGAGCAAGAAGCACGCTCTTGCTTTCTAGAGTCTCTAATAAGGCGGGAAACGTGAGAGTGCTCAGAACAAAAGAACTGTGTTTCCTACACACACGGACCATATCTAGTTCAACTCTGCTTCTGAAACTGATACAAACCACAGGCCCTCTAACATCCAATGCGTTTCAGTTAAGAGCGAGAAACGTGTGAGCTTCGTGTACAATATAGCTTCGTTTGAGCTGAAAAGTGACTGCGTTTACCTGAAACGAAGTCTCGCTTGTAGGAAGACACAGAGCCTGGCATTTAACTCCGTTTCTGAAGGGAAACACACAGCACAGTTCTCATCCATGAAACACACTCTGCTTTAGAGCAAGAAGCACGCTCTTGCTTTCCAGAGTCTCTAATAAGGCAGGAAACGTGAGAGTGCTCAGAACAAAAGAACTGTGTTTCCTACACACACGGACCATATCTAGTTCAACTCTGCTTCTGAAACTGATACAAACCACAGGCCCTCTAACATCCAATGCGTTTCAGTTAAGAGCGAGAAACGTGTGAGCTTCGTGTACAATATAGCTTCGTTTGAGCTGAAAAGTGACTGCGTTTACCTGAAACGAAGTCTCGCTTGTAGGAAGACACAGAGCCTGGCATTTAACTCCGTTTCTGAAGGGAAACACACAGCACAGTTCTCATCCATGAAACACACTCTGCTTTAGAGCAAGAAGCACGCTCTTGCTTTCCAGAGTCTCTAATAAGGCGGGAAACGTGAGAGTGCTCAGAACAAAAGAACTGTGTTTCCTACACACACGGACCATATCTAGTTCAACTCTGCTTCTGAAACTGATACAAACCACAGGCCCTCTAACATCCAATGCGTTTCAGTTAAGAGCGAGAAACGTGTGAGCTTCGTGTACAATATAGCTTCGTTTGAGCTGAAAAGTGACTGCGTTTACCTGAAACGAAGTCTCGCTTGTAGGAAGACACAGAGCCTGGCATTTAACTCCGTTTCTGAAGGGAAACACACAGCACAGTTCTCATCCATGAAACACACTCTGCTTTAGAGCAAGAAGCACGCTCTTGCTTTCCAGAGTCTCTAATAAGGCGGGAAACGTGAGAGTGCTCAGAACAAAAGAACTGTGTTTCCTACACACACGGACCATATCTAGTTCAACTCTGCTTCTGAAACTGATACAAACCACAGGCCCTCTAACATCCAATGCGTTTCAGTTAAGAGCGAGAAACGTGTGAGCTTCGTGTACAATATAGCTTCGTTTGAGCTGAAAAGTGACTGCGTTTACCTGAAACGAAGTCTCTCTTGTAGGAAGACACAGAGCCTGGCATTTAACTCCGTTTCTGAAGGGAAACACACAGCACAGTTCTCATCCATGAAACACACTCTGCTTTAGAGCAAGAAGCACGCTCTTGCTTTCCAGAGTCTCTAATAAGGCGGGAAACGTGAGAGTGCTCAGAACAAAAGAACTGTGTTTCCTACACACACGGACCATATCTAGTTCAACTCTGCTTCTGAAACTGATACAAACCACAGGCCCTCTAACATCCAATGCGTTTCAGTTAAGAGCGAGAAACGTGTGAGCTTCGTGTACAATATAGCTTCGTTTGAGCTGAAAAGTGACTGCGTTTACCTGAAACGAAGTCTCGCTTGTAGGAAGACACAGAGCCTGGCATTTAACTCCGTTTCTGAAGGGAAACACACAGCACAGTTCTCATCCATGAAACACACTCTGCTTTAGAGCAAGAAGCACGCTCTTCCTTTCCAGAGTCTCTAATAAGGCGGGAAACGTGAGAGTGCTCAGAACAAAAGAACTGTGATTCCTACACACACGGACCATATTTAGTTCAACTCTGCTTCTGAAACTGATACAAACCACAGGCCCTCTAACATCCAATGCGTTTCAGTTAAGAGCGAGAAACGTGTGAGCTTCGTGTACAATATAGCTTCGTTTGAGCTGAAAAGTGACTGCGTTTACCTGAAACGAAGTCTCGCTTGTAGGAAGACACAGAGCCTGGCATTTAACTCCGTTTCTGAAGGGAAACACACAGCACAGTTCTCATCCATGAAACACACTCTGCTTTAGAGCAAGAAGCACGCTCTTGCTTTCTAGAGTCTCTAATAAGGCGGGAAACGTGAGAGTGCTCAGAACAAAAGAACTGTGTTTCCTACACACACGGACCATATCTAGTTCAACTCTGCTTCTGAAACTGATACAAACCACAGGCCCTCTAACATCCAATGCGTTTCAGTTAAGAGCGAGAAACGTGTGAGCTTCGTGTACAATATAGCTTCGTTTGAGCTGAAAAGTGACTGCGTTTACCTGAAACGAAGTCTCGCTTGTAGGAAGACACAGAGCCTGGCATTTAACTCCGTTTCTGAAGGGAAACACACAGCACAGTTCTCATCCATGAAACACACTCTGCTTTAGAGCAAGAAGCACGCTCTTGCTTTCCAGAGTCTCTAATAAGGCGGGAAACGTGAGAGTGCTCAGAACAAAAGAACTGTGTTTCCTACACACACGGACCATATCTAGTTCAACTCTGCTTCTGAAACTGATACAAACCACAGGCCCTCTAACATCCAATGCGTTTCAGTTAAGAGCGAGAAACGTGTGAGCTTCGTGTACAATATAGCTTCATTTGAGCTGAAAAGTGACTGCGTTTACCTGAAACGAAGTCTCGCTTGTAGGAAGACACAGAGCCTGGCATTTAACTCCGTTTCTGAAGGGAAACACACAGCACAGTTCTCATCCATGAAACACACTCTGCTTTAGAGCAAGAAGCACGCTCTTGCTTTCTAGAGTCTCTAATAAGGCGGGAAACGTGAGAGTGCACAGAACAAAAGAACTGTGTTTCCTACACACACGGACCATATCTAGTTCAACTCTGCTTCTGAAACTGATACAAACCACAGGCCCTCTAACATCCAATGCGTTTCAGTTAAGAGCGAGAAACGTGTGAGCTTCGTGTACAATATAGCTTCGTTTGAGCTGAAAAGTGACTGCGTTTACCTGAAACGAAGTCTCGCTTGTAGGAAGACACAGAGCCTGGCATTTAACTCCGTTTCTGAAGGGAAACACACAGCACAGTTCTCATCCATGAAACACACTCTGCTTTAGAGCAAGAAACACGCGCTTGCTTTCCAGAGTCTCTAATAAGGCGGGAAACGTGAGAGTGCTCAGAACAAAAGAACTGTGTTTCCTACACACACGGACCATATCTAGTTCAACTCTGCTTCTGAAACTGATACAAACCACAGGCCCTCTAACATCCAATGCGTTTCAGTTAAGAGCGAGAAACGTGTGAGCTTCGTGTACAATATAGCTTCGTTTGAGCTGAAAAGTGACTGCGTTTACCTGAAACGAAGTCTCGCTTGTAGGAAGACACAGAGCCTGGCATTTAACGCCGTTTCTGAAGGGAAACACACAGCACAGTTCTCATCCATGAAACACACTCTGCTTTAGAGCAAGAAGCACGCTCTTGCTTTCCAGAGTCTCTAATAAGGCGGGAAACGTGAGAGTGCTCAGAACAAAAGAACTGTGTTTCCTACACACACGGACCATATCTAGTTCAACTCTGCTTCTGAAACTGATACAAACCACAGGCCCTCTAACATCCAATGCGTTTCAGTTAAGAGCGAGAAACGTGTGAGCTTCGTGTACAATATAGCTTCGTTTGAGCTGAAAAGTGACTGCGTTTACCTGAAACGAAGTCTCGCTTGTAGGAAGACACAGAGCCTGGCATTTAACGCCGTTTCTGAAGGGAAACACACAGCACAGTTCTCATCCATGAAACACACTCTGCTTTAGAGCAAGAAGCACGCTCTTGCTTTCCAGAGTCTCTAATAAGGCGGGAAACGTGAGAGTGCTCAGAACAAAAGAACTGTGTTTCCTACACACACGGACCATATCTAGTTCAACTCTGCTTCTGAAACTGATACAAACCACAGGCCCTCTAACATCCAATGCGTTTCAGTTAAGAGCGAGAAACGTGTGAGCTTCGTGTACAATATAGCTTCGTTTGAGCTGAAAAGTGACTGCGTTTACCTGAAACGAAGTCTCGCTTGTAGGAAGACACAGAGCCTGGCATTTAACTCCGTTTCTGAAGGGAAACACACAGCACAGTTCTCATCCATGAAACACACTCTGCTTTAGAGCAAGAAGCACGCTCTTGCTTTCTAGAGTCTCTAATCAGGCGGGAAACGTGAGAGTGCTCAGAACAAAAGAACTGTGTTTCCTACACACACGGACCATATCTAGTTCAACTCTGCTTCTGAAACTGATCCAAACCACAGGCCCTCTAACATCCAATGCGTTTCAGTTAAGAGCGAGAAACGTGTGAGCTTCGTGTACAATATAGCTTCGTTTGAGCTGAAAAGTGACTGCGTTTACCTGAAACGAAGTCTCTCTTGTAGGAAGACACAGAGCCTGGCATTTAACTCCGTTTCTGAAGGGAAACACACAGCACAGTTCTCATCCATGAAACACACTCTGCTTTAGAGCAAGAAGCACGCTCTTGCTTTCCAGAGTCTCTAATAAGGCGGGAAACGTGAGAGTGCTCAGAACAAAAGAACTGTGTTTCCTACACACACGGACCATATCTAGTTCAACTCTGCTTCTGAAACTGATACAAACCACAGGCCCTCTAACATCCAATGCGTTTCAGTTAAGAGCGAGAAACGTGTGAGCTTCGTGTACAATATAGCTTCGTTTGAGCTGAAAAGTGACTGCGTTTACCTGAAACGAAGTCTCGCTTGTAGGAAGACACAGAGCCTGGCATTTAACTCCGTTTCTGAAGGGAAACACACAGCACAGTTCTCATCCATGAAACACACTCTGCTTTAGAGCAAGAAGCACGCTCTTGCTTTCCAGAGTCTCTAATAAGGCGGGAAACGTGAGAGTGCTCAGAACAAAAGAACTGTGTTTCCTACACACACGGACCATATCTAGTTCAACTCTGCTTCTGAAACTGATACAAACCACAGGCCCTCTAACATCCAATGCGTTTCAGTTAAGAGCGAGAAACGTGTGAGCTTCGTGTACAATATAGCTTCGTTTGAGCTGAAAAGTGACTGCGTTTACCTGAAACGAAGTCTCGCTTGTAGGAAGACACAGAGCCTGGCATTTAACTCCGTTTCTGAAGGGAAACACACAGCACAGTTCTCATCCATGAAACACACTCTGCTTTAGAGCAAGAAGCACGCTCTTGCTTTCCAGAGTCTCTAATAAGGCGGGAAACGTGAGAGTGCTCAGAACAAAAGAACTGTGTTTCCTACACACACGGACCATATTTAGTTCAACTCTGCTTCTGAAACTGATACAAACCACAGGCCCTCTAACATCCAATGCGTTTCAGTTAAGAGCGAGAAACGTGTGAGCTTCGTGTACAATATAGCTTCGTTTGAGCTGAAAAGTGACTGCGTTTACCTGAAACGAAGTCTCGCTTGTAGGAAGACACAGAGCCTGGCATTTAACTCCGTTTCTGAAGGGAAACACACAGCACAGTTCTCATCCATGAAACACACTCTGCTTTAGAGCAAGAAGCACGCTCTTGCTTTCCAGAGTCTCTAATAAGGCGGGAAACGTGAGAGTGCTCAGAACAAAAGAACTGTGTTTCCTACACACACGGACCATATCTAGTTCAACTCTGCTTCTGAAACTGATACAAACCACAGGCCCTCTAACATCCAATGCGTTTCAGTTAAGAGCGAGAAACGTGTGAGCTTCGTGTACAATATAGCTTCGTTTGAGCTGAAAAGTGACTGCGTTTACCTGAAACGAAGTCTCGCTTGTAGGAAGACACAGAGCCTGGCATTTAACTCCGTTTCTGAAGGGAAACACACAGCACAGTTCTCATCCATGAAACACACTCTGCTTTAGAGCAAGAAGCACGCTCTTGCTTTCTAGAGTCTCTAATAAGGCGGGAAACGTGAGAGTGCTCAGAACAAAAGAACTGTGTTTCCTACACACACGGACCATATCTAGTTCAACTCTGCTTCTGAAACTGATCCAAACCACAGGCTCTCTAACATCCAATGCGTTTCAGTTAAGAGCGAGAAACGTGTGAGCTTCGTGTACAATATAGCTTCGTTTGAGCTGAAAAGTGACTGTGTTTACCTGAAACGAAGTCTCGCTTGTAGGAAGACACAGAGCCTGGCATTTAACTCCGTTTCTGAAGGGAAACACACAGCACAGTTCTCATCCATGAAACACACTCTGCTTTAGAGCAAAAAGCACGCTCTTGCTTTCCAGAGTCTCTAATAAGGCGGGAAACGTGAGAGTGCTCAGAACAAAAGAACTGTGTTTCCTACACACACGGACCATATTTAGTTCAACTCTGCTTCTGAAACTGATACAAACCACAGGCCCTCTAACATCCAATGCGTTTCAGTTAAGAGCGAGAAACGTGTGAGCTTCGTGTACAATATAGCTTCGTTTGAGCTGAAAAGTGACTGCGTTTACCTGAAACGAAGTCTCGCTTGTAGGAAGACACAGAGCCTGGCATTTAACTCCGTTTCTGAAGGGAAACACACAGCACAGTTCTCATCCATGAAACACACTCTGCTTTAGAGCAAGAAGCACGCTCTTGCTTTCTAGAGTCTCTAATAAGGCGGGAAACGTGAGAGTGCTCAGAACAAAAGAACTGTGTTTCCTACACACACGGACCATATCTAGTTCAACTCTGCTTCTGAAACTGATACAAACCACAGGCCCTCTAACATCCAATGCGTTTCAGTTAAGAGCGAGAAACGTGTGAGCTTCGTGTACAATATAGCTTCGTTTGAGCTGAAAAGTGACTGCGTTTACCTGAAACGAAGTCTCTCTTGTAGGAAGACACAGAGCCTGGCATTTAACTCCGTTTCTGAAGGGAAACACACAGCACAGTTCTCATCCATGAAACACACTCTGCTTTAGAGCAAGAAGCACGCTCTTGCTTTCCAGAGTCTCTAATAAGGCGGGAAACGTGAGAGTGCTCAGAACAAAAGAACTGTGTTTCCTACACACACGGACCATATCTAGTTCAACTCTGCTTCTGAAACTGATACAAACCACAGGCCCTCTAACATCCAATGCGTTTCAGTTAAGAGCGAGAAACGTGTGAGCTTCGTGTACAATATAGCTTCGTTTGAGCTGAAAAGTGACTGCGTTTACCTGAAACGAAGTCTCGCTTGTAGGAAGACACAGAGCCTGGCATTTAACTCCGTTTCTGAAGGGAAACACACAGCACAGTTCTCATCCATGAAACACACTCTGCTTTAGAGCAAGAAGCACGCTCTTGCTTTCCAGAGTCTCTAATAAGGCGGGAAACGTGAGAGTGCTCAGAACAAAAGAACTGTGTTTCCTACACACACGGACCATATCTAGTTCAACTCTGCTTCTGAAACTGATACAAACCACAGGCCCTCTAACATCCAATGCGTTTCAGTTAAGAGCGAGAAACGTGTGAGCTTCGTGTACAATATAGCTTCGTTTGAGCTGAAAAGTGACTGCGTTTACCTGAAACGAAGTCTCTCTTGTAGGAAGACACAGAGCCTGGCATTTAACTCCGTTTCTGAAGGGAAACACACAGCACAGTTCTCATCCATGAAACACACTCTGCTTTAGAGCAAGAAGCACGCTCTTGCTTTCCAGAGTCTCTAATAAGGCGGGAAACGTGAGAGTGCTCAGAACAAAAGAACTGTGTTTCCTACACACACGGACCATATCTAGTTCAACTCTGCTTCTGAAACTGATACAAACCACAGGCCCTCTAACATCCAATGCGTTTCAGTTAAGAGCGAGAAACGTGTGAGCTTCGTGTACAATATAGCTTCGTTTGAGCTGAAAAGTGACTGCGTTTACCTGAAACGAAGTCTCGCTTGTAGGAAGACACAGAGCCTGGCATTTAACTCCGTTTCTGAAGGGAAACACACAGCACAGTTCTCATCCATGAAACACACTCTGCTTTAGAGCAAGAAGCACGCTCTTGCTTTCCAGAGTCTCTAATAAGGCGGGAAACGTGAGAGTGCTCAGAACAAAAGAACTGTGTTTCCTACACACACGGACCATATCTAGTTCAACTCTGCTTCTGAAACTGATACAAACCACAGGCCCTCTAACATCCAATGCGTTTCAGTTAAGAGCGAGAAACGTGTGAGCTTCGTGTACAATATAGCTTCGTTTGAGCTGAAAAGTGACTGCGTTTACCTGAAACGAAGTCTCTCTTGTAGGAAGACACAGAGCCTGGCATTTAACTCCGTTTCTGAAGGGAAACACACAGCACAGTTCTCATCCATGAAACACACTCTGCTTTAGAGCAAGAAGCACGCTCTTGCTTTCCAGAGTCTCTAATAAGGCGGGAAACGTGAGAGTGCTCAGAACAAAAGAACTGTGTTTCCTACACACACGGACCATATCTAGTTCAACTCTGCTTCTGAAACTGATACAAACCACAGGCCCTCTAACATCCAATGCGTTTCAGTTAAGAGCGAGAAACGTGTGAGCTTCGTGTACAATATAGCTTCGTTTGAGCTGAAAAGTGACTGCGTTTACCTGAAACGAAGTCTCGCTTGTAGGAAGACACAGAGCCTGGCATTTAACTCCGTTTCTGAAGGGAAACACACAGCACAGTTCTCATCCATGAAACACACTCTGCTTTAGAGCAAGAAGCACGCTCTTGCTTTCTAGAGTCTCTAATAAGGCGGGAAACGTGAGAGTGCACAGAACAAAAGAACTGTGTTTCCTACACACACGGACCATATCTAGTTCAACTCTGCTTCTGAAACTGATACAAACCACAGGCCCTCTAACATCCAATGCGTTTCAGTTAAGAGCGAGAAACGTGTGAGCTTCGTGTACAATATAGCTTCGTTTGAGCTGAAAAGTGACTGCGTTTACCTGAAACGAAGTCTCGCTTGTAGGAAGACACAGAGCCTGGCATTTAACTCCGTTTCTGAAGGGAAACACACAGCACAGTTCTCATCCATGAAACACACTCTGCTTTAGAGCAAGAAACACGCGCTTGCTTTCCAGAGTCTCTAATAAGGCGGGAAACGTGAGAGTGCTCAGAACAAAAGAACTGTGTTTCCTACACACACGGACCATATCTAGTTCAACTCTGCTTCTGAAACTGATACAAACCACAGGCCCTCTAACATCCAATGCGTTTCAGTTAAGAGCGAGAAACGTGTGAGCTTCGTGTACAATATAGCTTCGTTTGAGCTGAAAAGTGACTGCGTTTACCTGAAACGAAGTCTCGCTTGTAGGAAGACACAGAGCCTGGCATTTAACTCCGTTTCTGAAGGGAAACACACAGCACAGTTCTCATCCATGAAACACACTCTGCTTTAGAGCAAGAAGCACGCTCTTGCTTTCTAGAGTCTCTAATAAGGCGGGAAACGTGAGAGTGCTCAGAACAAAAGAACTGTGTTTCCTACACACACGGACCATATCTAGTTCAACTCTGCTTCTGAAACTGATACAAACCACAGGCCCTCTAACATCCAATGCGTTTCAGTTAAGAGCGAGAAACGTGTGAGCTTCGTGTACAATATAGCTTCGTTTGAGCTGAAAAGTGACTGCGTTTACCTGAAACGAAGTCTCTCTTGTAGGAAGACACAGAGCCTGGCATTTAACTCCGTTTCTGAAGGGAAACACACAGCACAGTTCTCATCCATGAAACACACTCTGCTTTAGAGCAAGAAGCACGCTCTTGCTTTCCAGAGTCTCTAATAAGGCGGGAAACGTGAGAGTGCTCAGAACAAAAGAACTGTGTTTCCTACACACACGGACCATATCTAGTTCAACTCTGCTTCTGAAACTGATACAAACCACAGGCCCTCTAACATCCAATGCGTTTCAGTTAAGAGCGAGAAACGTGTGAGCTTCGTGTACAATATAGCTTCGTTTGAGCTGAAAAGTGACTGCGTTTACCTGAAACGAAGTCTCGCTTGTAGGAAGACACAGAGCCTGGCATTTAACTCCGTTTCTGAAGGGAAACACACAGCACAGTTCTCATCCATGAAACACACTCTGCTTTAGAGCAAGAAGCACGCTCTTGCTTTCCAGAGTCTCTAATAAGGCGGGAAACGTGAGAGTGCTCAGAACAAAAGAACTGTGTTTCCTACACACACGGACCATATCTAGTTCAACTCTGCTTCTGAAACTGATACAAACCACAGGCCCTCTAACATCCAATGCGTTTCAGTTAAGAGCGAGAAACGTGTGAGCTTCGTGTACAATATAGCTTCGTTTGAGCTGAAAAGTGACTGCGTTTACCTGAAACGAAGTCTCGCTTGTAGGAAGACACAGAGCCTGGCATTTAACTCCGTTTCTGAAGGGAAACACACAGCACAGTTCTCATCCATGAAACACACTCTGCTTTAGAGCAAGAAGCACGCTCTTGCTTTCCAGAGTCTCTAATAAGGCGGGAAACGTGAGAGTGCTCAGAACAAAAGAACTGTGTTTCCTACACACACGGACCATATCTAGTTCAACTCTGCTTCTGAAACTGATACAAACCACAGGCCCTCTAACATCCAATGCGTTTCAGTTAAGAGCGAGAAACGTGTGAGCTTCGTGTACAATATAGCTTCGTTTGAGCTGAAAAGTGACTGCGTTTACCTGAAACGAAGTCTCGCTTGTAGGAAGACACAGAGCCTGGCATTTAACTCCGTTTCTGAAGGGAAACACACAGCACAGTTCTCATCCATGAAACACACTCTGCTTTAGAGCAAGAAGCACGCTCTTGCTTTCTAGAGTCTCTAATAAGGCGGGAAACGTGAGAGTGCTCAGAACAAAAGAACTGTGTTTCCTACACACACGGACCATATCTAGTTCAACTCTGCTTCTGAAACTGATCCAAACCACAGGCTCTCTAACATCCAATGCGTTTCAGTTAAGAGCGAGAAACGTGTGAGCTTCGTGTACAATATAGCTTCGTTTGAGCTGAAAAGTGACTGTGTTTACCTGAAACGAAGTCTCGCTTGTAGGAAGACACAGAGCCTGGCATTTAACTCCGTTTCTGAAGGGAAACACACAGCACAGTTCTCATCCATGAAACACACTCTGCTTTAGAGCAAAAAGCACGCTCTTGCTTTCCAGAGTCTCTAATAAGGCGGGAAACGTGAGAGTGCTCAGAACAAAAGAACTGTGTTTCCTACACACACGGACCATATTTAGTTCAACTCTGCTTCTGAAACTGATACAAACCACAGGCCCTCTAACATCCAATGCGTTTCAGTTAAGAGCGAGAAACGTGTGAGCTTCGTGTACAATATAGCTTCGTTTGAGCTGAAAAGTGACTGCGTTTACCTGAAACGAAGTCTCGCTTGTAGGAAGACACAGAGCCTGGCATTTAACTCCGTTTCTGAAGGGAAACACACAGCACAGTTCTCATCCATGAAACACACTCTGCTTTAGAGCAAGAAGCACGCTCTTGCTTTCTAGAGTCTCTAATAAGGCGGGAAACGTGAGAGTGCTCAGAACAAAAGAACTGTGTTTCCTACACACACGGACCATATCTAGTTCAACTCTGCTTCTGAAACTGATACAAACCACAGGCCCTCTAACATCCAATGCGTTTCAGTTAAGAGCGAGAAACGTGTGAGCTTCGTGTACAATATAGCTTCGTTTGAGCTGAAAAGTGACTGCGTTTACCTGAAACGAAGTCTCTCTTGTAGGAAGACACAGAGCCTGGCATTTAACTCCGTTTCTGAAGGGAAACACACAGCACAGTTCTCATCCATGAAACACACTCTGCTTTAGAGCAAGAAGCACGCTCTTGCTTTCCAGAGTCTCTAATAAGGCGGGAAACGTGAGAGTGCTCAGAACAAAAGAACTGTGTTTCCTACACACACGGACCATATCTAGTTCAACTCTGCTTCTGAAACTGATACAAACCACAGGCCCTCTAACATCCAATGCGTTTCAGTTAAGAGCGAGAAACGTGTGAGCTTCGTGTACAATATAGCTTCGTTTGAGCTGAAAAGTGACTGCGTTTACCTGAAACGAAGTCTCGCTTGTAGGAAGACACAGAGCCTGGCATTTAACTCCGTTTCTGAAGGGAAACACACAGCACAGTTCTCATCCATGAAACACACTCTGCTTTAGAGCAAGAAGCACGCTCTTGCTTTCCAGAGTCTCTAATAAGGCGGGAAACGTGAGAGTGCTCAGAACAAAAGAACTGTGTTTCCTACACACACGGACCATATCTAGTTCAACTCTGCTTCTGAAACTGATACAAACCACAGGCCCTCTAACATCCAATGCGTTTCAGTTAAGAGCGAGAAACGTGTGAGCTTCGTGTACAATATAGCTTCGTTTGAGCTGAAAAGTGACTGCGTTTACCTGAAACGAAGTCTCTCTTGTAGGAAGACACAGAGCCTGGCATTTAACTCCGTTTCTGAAGGGAAACACACAGCACAGTTCTCATCCATGAAACACACTCTGCTTTAGAGCAAGAAGCACGCTCTTGCTTTCCAGAGTCTCTAATAAGGCGGGAAACGTGAGAGTGCTCAGAACAAAAGAACTGTGTTTCCTACACACACGGACCATATCTAGTTCAACTCTGCTTCTGAAACTGATACAAACCACAGGCCCTCTAACATCCAATGCGTTTCAGTTAAGAGCGAGAAACGTGTGAGCTTCGTGTACAATATAGCTTCGTTTGAGCTGAAAAGTGACTGCGTTTACCTGAAACGAAGTCTCGCTTGTAGGAAGACACAGAGCCTGGCATTTAACTCCGTTTCTGAAGGGAAACACACAGCACAGTTCTCATCCATGAAACACACTCTGCTTTAGAGCAAGAAGCACGCTCTTGCTTTCCAGAGTCTCTAATAAGGCGGGAAACGTGAGAGTGCTCAGAACAAAAGAACTGTGTTTCCTACACACACGGACCATATCTAGTTCAACTCTGCTTCTGAAACTGATACAAACCACAGGCCCTCTAACATCCAATGCGTTTCAGTTAAGAGCGAGAAACGTGTGAGCTTCGTGTACAATATAGCTTCGTTTGAGCTGAAAAGTGACTGCGTTTACCCTGAAACGAAGTCTCTCTTGTAGGAAGACACAGAGCCTGGCATTTAACTCCGTTTCTGAAGGGAAACACACAGCACAGTTCTCATCCATGAAACACACTCTGCTTTAGAGCAAGAAGCACGCTCTTGCTTTCCAGAGTCTCTAATAAGGCGGGAAACGTGAGAGTGCTCAGAACAAAAGAACTGTGTTTCCTACACACACGGACCATATCTAGTTCAACTCTGCTTCTGAACTGATACAAACCAGGCCCTCTAACATCCAATGCGTTTCAGTTAAGAGCGAGAAACGTGTGAGCTTCGTGTACAATATAGCTTCGTTTGAGCTGAAAAGTGACTGCGTTTACCTGAAACGAAGTCTCGCTTGTAGAAGACACAGAGCCTGGCATTTAACTCCGTTTCTGAAGGGAAACACACAGCACAGTTCTCATCCATGAAACACACTCTGCTTTAGAGCAAGAAGCACGCTCTTGCTTTCTAGAGTCTCTAATAAGGCGGGAAACGTGAGAGTGCTCAGAACAAAAGAACTGTGTTTCCTACACACACGGACCATATCTAGTTCAACTCTGCTTCTGAAACTGATACAAACCACAGGCCCTCTAACATCCAATGCGTTTCAGTTAAGAGCGAGAAACGTGTGAGCTTCGTGTACAATATAGCTTCGTTTGAGCTGAAAAGTGACTGCGTTTACCTGAAACGAAGTCTCGCTTGTAGGAAGACACAGAGCCTGGCATTTAACTCCGTTCTGAAGGGAAACACACAGCACAGTTCTCATCCATGAAACACACTCTGCTTTAGAGCAAGAAGCACGCTCTTGCTTTCCAGAGTCTCTAATAAGGCGGGAAACGTGAGAGTGCTCAGAACAAAAGAACTGTGTTTCCTACACACACGGACCATATCTAGTTCAACTCTGCTTCTGAAACTGATACAAACCACAGCCCTCTAACATCCAATGCGTTTCAGTTAAGAGCGAGAAACGTGTGAGCTTCGTGTACAATATAGCTTCGTTTGAGCTGAAAGTGACTGCGTTTACCTGAAACGAAGTCTCGCTTGTAGGAAGACACAGAGCCTGGCATTTACTCCGTTTCTGAAGGGAACACACAGCACAGTCTCTCATCCATGAAACACACTCTGCTTTAGAGAAGCACGCTCTTGCTTTCCTAGAGTCTCTAATAAGGCGGGAAACGTGAGAGTGCTCAGAACAAAAGAACTGTGTTTCCTACACACACGGACCATATCTAGTTCAACTCTGCTTCTGAAACTGATACAAACCACAGGCCCTCTAACATCCAATGCGTTTCAGTTAAGAGCGAGAAACGTGTGAGCTTCGTGTACAATATAGCTTCGTTTGAGCTGAAAAGTGACTGCGTTTACCTGAAACGTCTCCTTGTAGAAGACACAGAGCCTGGCATTTAACTCCGTTTCTGAAGGGAAACACACAGCACAGTTCTCATCCATGAAACACACTCTGCTTTAGAGCAAGAAGCACGCTCTTGCTTTCCAGAGTCTCTAATAAGGCGGGAACGTGAGAGTGCTCAGAACAAAAGAACTGTGTTTCCTACACACACGGACCATATCTAGTTCAACTCTGCTTCTGAAACTGATACAAACCACAGGCCCTCTAACATCCAATGCTTTTCAGTAAAGAGCGAGAAACGTGTGAGCTTCGTGTACAATATAGCTTCGTTTGAGCTGAAAAGTGACTGCGTTTACCTGAAACGAAGTCTCGCTTGTAGGAAGACACAGAGCCTGGCATGTAACTCCGTTCTGAAGGAAACACACAGCACGATTCTCATCCATGAAACACAAGCTATAGAGCAAGAAGCACGCTCTTGCTTTCCAGAGTCTCTAATAAGGCGGAGAAATCGTGAGAGTGCTCAGAACAAAAGAACTGTGTTTCCTACACACACGGACCATATCTAGTTCACTCTGCTTCTGAAACTGATACAAACCACAGGCCCTCTATACATCCAATGCGTTTCAGTTAAGAGCGAGAAACGTGTGAGCTTCGTGTACAATATAGCTTCGTTTGAGCTGAAAAGTGACTGCGTTTACCCTGAAACGAAGTCTCCTCTTGTAGGAAGACACAGAGCCTGGGCATTAACTCCGTTTCTGAAGGAAACACACAGCACAGTTCTCATCCATGAAACACACTCTGCTTTAGAGCAAGAAGCACGCTCTTGCTTTCCAGAGTCTCTAATAAGCGGAAACGTGAGAGTGCTCAGAACAAAAGAACTGTGTTTCCTAGCACAACACGGACCATATCTAGTTCAACTCTGCTTCTGAAACTGATACAAACCACAGGCCTCTAACATCCAATGCGTTTCAGTTAAGAGCGAGAAACGTGTGAGCTTCGTGTACAATATAGCTTCGTTTGAGCTGAAAAGTGACTGCGTTTACCTGAAACGAAGTCTCGCTTGTAGGAAGACACAGAGCCTGGCATTTAACTCCGTTCTGAAGGGAAACACTCAGCACAGTTCTCATCCATGAAACACACTCTGCTTTAGAGCAAGAAGCACGCTCTTGCTTTCCAGAGTCTCAAATAAGGCGGAAACGTGAGAGTGCTCAGAACAAAAGAACTGTGTTTCCTACACACACGGACCATATCTAGTTCAACTCTGCTTCTGAAACTGATACAAACCACAGGCCCTCTAACTCCAATGCGTTTCAGTTAAGAGCGAGAAACGTGTGAGCTTCGTGTACAATATAGCTTTCGTTTGAGCTGAAAGTGACTGCGTTTACCTGAAACGAAGTCTGCTCTGTAGGAAGACACAGAGCTGGCATTTAACTCCGTTTCTGAAGGAACACACAGCACAGTTCTCATCCATGAAACACACTCTGCTTTAGAGCAAGAAGCACGCTCTGCTTTCCAGAGTCTCTAATAAGGCGGGAAACGTGAGAGTGCTCAGAACAAAAGAACTGTGTTTCCTACACACACGGACCATATCTAGTTCAACTCTGCTTCTGAAACTGATACAAACCACAGGCCCTCTAACATCCAATGCGTTTCAGTTAAGAGCGAGAAACGTGTGAGCTTCGTGTACAATATAGCTTCGTTGAGCTGAAAAGTGACTGCGTTTACCTGAAACGAAGTCTCGCTTGTAGGAAGACACAGAGCCTGGCATTTAACTCCGTTTCTGAAGGGAAACACACAGCACAGTTCTCATCCATGAAACACACTCTGCTTTAGAGCAAGAAGCACGCTCTTGCTTTCTAGAGTCTCTAATAAGGCGGGAAACGTGAGAGTGCACAGAACAAAAGAACTGTGTTTCCTACACACACGGACCATATCTAGTTCAACTCTGCTTCTGGAAACTGATACAAACCACAGGGCCCTCTAACATCAATGCGTTTCAGTTAAGAGCGAGAAAGCTGTGAGCTTCGTGTACAATATAGCTTCGTTTGAGCTGAAAAGTGACTGCGTTTACCTGAAACGAAGTCTCGCTTGTAGGAAGACACAGAGCCTGGCATTTAACTCCGTTTCTGAAGGGAAACACACAGCACAGTTCTCATCCATGAAACACACTCTGCTTTAGAGCAAGAAAGCACGCTCTGCTTTCCAGAGTCTCTAATAAGGCGGGAAACGTGAGACGTGCTCCAGAACAAAAGAACTGTGTTTCCTACACACACGGACCATATCTAGTTCAACTCTGCTTCTGAAACTGATACAAACCACAGGCCCTCTAACAATCCAATGCGTTTCAGTTAAGAGCGAGAAACGTGTGAGCTTCGTGTACAATATAGCTTCGTTTGAGCTGAAAAGTGACTGCGTTTACCTGAAAGACGAAGTCTCGCTTGTAGGAAGACACAGAGCCTGCATTTAACTCCGTTTCTGAAGGGAAACACACAGCACAGTTCTCATCCATGAAACACACTCTGCTTTAGAGCAAGAAGCACGCTCTTGCTTTCCAGAGTCTCTAATCAGGCGGAAACGTGAGAGTGCTCAGAACAAAAGACTGTGTTTCCTACACACACGGACCATATCTAGTTCAACTCTGCTTCTGAAACTGATCCAAACCACAGGCCCTCTAACATCCAATGCGTTTCAGTTAAGAGCGAGAAACGTGTGAGCTTCGTGTACAATATAGCTTCGTTTGAGCTGAAAAGTGACTGCGTTTACCTGAAACGAAGTCTCGCTTGTAGGAAGACACAGAGCCTGGCATTTAACTCCGTTTCTGAAGGGAAACACACAGCACAGTTCTCATCCATGAAACACACTCTGCTTTAGAGCAAGAAGCACGCTCTTGCTTTCCAGAGTCTCTAATAAGGCGGGAAACGTGAGAGTGCTCAGAACAAAAGAACTGTGTTTCCTACACACACGGACCATATCTAGTTCAACTCTGCTTCTGAAACTGATACAAACCACAGGCCCTCTAACATCCAATGCGTTTCAGTTAAGAGCGAGAAACGTGTGAGCTTCGTGTACAATATAGCTTCGTTTGAGCTGAAAAGTGACTGCGTTTACCTGAAACGAAGTCTCGCTTGTAGGAAGACACAGAGCCTGGCATTTAACTCCGTTTCTGAAGGGAAACACACAGCACAGTTCTCATCCATGAAACACACTCTGCTTTAGAGCAAGAAGCACGCTCTTGCTTTCCAGAGTCTCTAATAAGGCGGGAAACGTGAGAGCTGCTCAGAACAAAAGAACTGTGTTTCCTACACACACGGACCATATCTAGTTCAACTCTGCTTCTGAAACTGATACAAACCACAGGCCCTCTAACATCCAATGCGTTTCAGTTAAGAGCGAGAAACGTGTGAGCTTCGTGTACAATATAGCTTCGTTTGAGCTGAAAGTGACTGCGTTTACCTGAAACGAAGTCTCTCTTGTAGGAAGACACAGAGCCCTGGCATTTAACTCCGTTTCTGAAGGGAAACACACAGCACAGTTCTCATCCATGAAACACACCTCTGCTTTAGAGCAAGAAGCACGCTCTTGCTTTCCAGAGTCTCTAATAAGGCGGGAACGTGAGAGTGCTCAGAACAAAAGAACTGTGTTCCTACACACACGGACCATATCTAGGTTCAACTCTGCTTCTGAAACTGATACAACACGCCTCTAACAC
>CATKUP010000899.1:0-47000 GCA_949786385.1 Onychomys leucogaster
AGTTGAACTAGATATGGTCCGTGTGTGTAGGAAACACAGTTCTTTTGTTCTGAGCACACTCACGTTTCCCTCTATATTAGAGACTCTAGAAAGCAAGAGCATCCTTCTTGCTCTAAAGCAGAGTGTGGTTCATGGATGAGAACTGTGCCGTGTGTTTTCCTTCAGAAACGTGGTTAAATGCCAGGCTCTGTGCCTTCCTACAAGCAAGACTTCGTTTCAGGTAAACACAGTCACTTTTCAGCTCAAACGAAGCTACATTGTTCACGAAGCTCACACGTTTCTCGCTCTTAACTGAAAAGCATTGGATGTTAGAGGACCTGTGGTTTGTATCAGTTTCAGAAACAGAGTTGAATTAGATATGGTCTGTTTGTGTAGGAAACACAGTTCTTTTGTTCTGAGCACACTCACGATTCCCTCTGTATTAGAGACTCTAGAAAGCAAGAGCGTGCTTCTTGCTCTAAAGCAGAGTGTGTTTCATGTATGAGAACTGTGCCGTGTGTTTCCCTTCAGAAACGGAGTTAAATGCCATGCTCTGTGCCTTCCTACAAGCAAGACTTCGTTTTAGGTAAACGCAGTCACTTTTCATCTCAAACGAAGCTACATTGTTCACGAAGCTCACACGTTTCTCGCTCTTAACTGAAAAGCATTGGATGTTAGAGGACCTGTGGTTTGTATCAGGTTCAGAAACAGAGTTGAACTAGATATGGTCCGTGTGTGTAGGAAACACAGTTCTTTTGTTCTGAGCACACTCACGTTTCCCTCTGTATTAGAGACTCTAGAAATCAAGAGCATCCTTCTTGCTCTAAAGCAGAGTGTGTTTCATGGATGAGAACTGTGCCGTGTGTTTCCCTTCAGAAACGGAGTTAAATGCCAGGCTCTGTGTCTGCCTACAAGCAAGAATCGTTTCAGGTAAACGCAGTCACTTTTCATCTCAAACGAAGCTACATTGTTCACGAAGCTCACACGTTTCTCGCTCTTAACTGAAAAGCATTGGATGTTAGAGGACCTGTGGTTTGTATCAGGTTCAGAAACAGAGTTGAACTAGATATGGTCCGTGTGTGTAGGAAACACAGTTCTTTTGTTCTGAGCACACTCACGTTTCCCTCTGTATTAGAGACTCTAGAAAGCAAGAGCATCCGTCTTGCTCTAAAGCAGAGTGTGTTTCATGGATGAGAACTGTGCCGTGTTTTTCCCTTCAGAAACGGAGTTAAATGCCAGGCTCTGTGCCTTCTTACAAGCAAGACTTCATTTCAGGTAAACACAGTCACTTTTCAGCTCAAACGAAGCTACATTGTTCACGAAGCTCAAACGTTTCTCGCTCTTAACTGAAAAGCATTGGATGTTAGAGGACCTGTTGTTTGTATCAGTTTCAGAAACATACTTGAACTAGATATGGTATGTGTGTGTAGGAAACACAATTCTTTTGTCTGAGCACACTCACGTTTCCCTCTATATTAGAGACTCTAGAAAGCAAGAGCGTGCTTCTTGCTCTAAAGCAGAGTGTGTTTCATGGATGAGAACTGTGCCGTGTGTTTCCATTCAGAAACGGAGTTGAATGCTAGGCGTGTGTCTTCCTACAAGCAAGACTTTGTTTCAGGTAAACGCAGTCACTTTTCAGCTCAAACGATGCTACATTGTTCACAAAGCTCACACGTTTCTCCCTCTTAACTGAAAAGCATTGGATGTTAGAGGATCTGTGGTTTGTATCAGTTTCAGAAACAGAGTTGAACTAGATATGGTCCGTGTGTAGGAAACACAGTTTTTTGTTCTGAGCACACTCAGGTTTCCCTCTGTATTAGCGACTCTAGAAAGCAAGAGTGTGCTTCTTGCTCTAAAGCAGTGTGTGTTTCATGGAAGAGGACTGAGCCGTGTGTTTCCCTTCAGAAGCGGAGATAAATGCCAGGCTCTGTGTCTTTCTTCAAGCAAGACTTCGTTTCAGGTAAACACAGTCACTTTTCATCTCAAAAGAAGCTACATTGTTCACGAAGCCCACACGTTTCTCGCTCTTAACTGAAAAGCATTGGATGTTAGAGGACCTGTGGTTTGTATCAGTTTCAGAAACAGAGTTGAACTAGATATGGTCCGTGTGTGTAGGAAACACAGTTCTTTTGTTCTGAGCACATTCACGTTTCCTCTGTATTAGAGACTCTAGAAAGCAAGAGCGTGCTTCTTGCTCTAAAGCAGAGTGTGTTTCATGTATGAGAACTGTGCCGTGTGTTTCCCTTCAGAAACGGAGTTAAATGCCATGCTCTGTGCCTTCCTACAAGCAAGACTTCGTTTTAGGTAAACGCAGTCACTTTTCAGCTCAAACGAAGCTACATTGTTCACGAAGCTCACACGTTTCTCGCTCTTAACTGAAAAGCATTGGATGTTAGAGGACCTGTGGTTTGTATCAGTTTCAGAAACAGAGTTGAATTAGATATGGTCTGTTTGTGTAGGAAACACAGTTCTTTTGTTCTGAGCACACTCACGATTCCCTCTGTATTAGAGACTCTAGAAAGCAAGAGCGTGCTTCTTGCTCTAAAGCAGAATGTGTTTCATGGATGAGGACTGTGCCGCGTGTTTCCCTTCAGAAACGGAGTTAAATGCCAGGCTCTGTGTCTTCCTACAAGCAAGACTTCGTTTTAGGTAAACGCAGTCACTTTTCACCTCAAACGAAGCTACATTGTTCACGAAGCTCACACGTTTCTCGCTCTTAACTGAAAAGCATTGGATGTTAGAGGACCTGTGGTTTGTATCAGTTTCAGAAACAGAGTTGAACTAGATATGGTCCGTGTGTGTAGGAAACACAGTTCTTTTGTTCTGAGCACACACGTTTCCCTCTATATTAGAGACTCTAGAAAGCAAGAGCATCCTTCTTGCTCAAAAGCAGAGTGTGGTTCATGGATGAGAACTGTGCCGTGTGTTTACCTTCAGAAACGTGGTTAAATGCCAGGCTCTGTGCCTTCCTACAAGCAAGACTTCGTTTCAGGTAAACACAGTCACTTTTCAGCTCAAACGAAGCTACATTGTTCACGAAGCTCACACGTTTCTCGCTCTTAACTGAAAAGCATTGGATGTTAGAGGACCTGTGGTTTGTATCAGTTTCAGAAACAGAGTTGAATTAGATATGGTCTGTGTGTGTAGGAAACACAGTTCTTTTGTTCTGAGCACACTCACGTTTCCCTCTGTATTAGAGACTCTAGAAAGCAAGAGCGTGCTTCTTGCTCTAAAGCAGAATGTGTTTCATGGATGAGGACTGTGCCATGTGTTTCCCTTCAGAAACGGAGTTAAATGCCAGACGTGTGTCTTCCTACAATCAAGACTTCTTTTCAGGTAAACACAGTCACTTTTCAGCTCAAACGAAGCTACATTGTTCACGAAGCTCACACGTTTCTCCCTCTTAACTGAAAAGCATTGGATGTTAGACGTCCTGTGGTTTGTATCAATTTTAGAAACAGAGTTGAACTAGATATGGTCCGTGTGTGTAGGAAACACAGTTCTTTTGTTCTGAGCACATTCACATTTCCTCTGTATTAGAGACTCTAGAAAGCAAGAGCGTGCTTCTTGCTCTAAAGCAGAGTGTGTTTCATGTATGAGAACTGTGCCGTGTGTTTCCCTTCAGAAACGGAGTTAAATGCCATGCTCTGTGCCTTCCTACAAGCAAGACTTCGTTTTAGGTAAACGCAGTCACTTTTCAGCTGAAACGAAGCTACATTGTTCACAAAGCTCACACGTTTCTCGCTCTTAACTGAAAAGCATTGGATGTTAGAGGACCTGTGGTTTGTATCAGTTTCAGAAACAGAGTTGAATTAGATATGGTCTGTTTGTGTAGGAAACACAGTTCTTTTGTTCTGAGCACACTCACGATTCCCTCTGTATTAGAGACTCTAGAAAGCAAGAGCGTGCTTCTTGCTCTAAAGCAGAATGTGTTTCATGGATGAGGACTGTGCCGCGTGTTTCCCTTCAGAAACGGAGTTAAATGCCAGAAGTGTGTCTTCCTACAAGCAAGACTTCGTTTCAGGTAAACGCAGTCACTTTTCACCTCAAACGAAGCTACATTGTTCATGAAGCTCACCAGTTTCTCGCTCTTACCTGAAAGCATTGGATGTTAGAGGACCTGTGGTTTGTATCAGTTTCAGAAACAGACTTGAACTAGATATGGTCTGTGTGAGTAGGAAACACAGTTCTTTTGTTCTGAGCACACTCACGTTTCCCTCTGTATTAGAGACTCTAGAAATCAAGAGCATCCTTCTTGCTCTAAAGCAGAGTGTGTTTCATGGATGAGAACTGTGCCGTGTGTTTCCATTCAGAAACGGAGTTGAATGCCAGGCGTGTGTCTTCCTACAAGCAAGACTTTGTTTCAGGTAAACGCAGTCACTTTTCAGCTCAAACGATGCTACATTGTTCACAAAGCTCACACGTTTCTCCCTCTTAACTGAAAAGCATTGGATGTTAGAGGATCTGTGGTTTGTATCAGATTCAGAAACAGAGTTGAACTAGATATGGTCCGTGTGTAGGAAACACAGTTTTTTGTTCTGAACACACTCAGGTTTCCCTCTGTATTAGCGACTCTAGAAAGCAAGAGTGTGCTTCTTGCTCTAAAGCAGTGTGTGTTTCATGGAAGAGGACTGAGCCGTGTGTTTCCCTTCAGAAACGGAGTTAAATGCGAGAAGTGTGTCTTACTACAATCAAGAATTCTTTTCAGGTAAACACAGTCACTTTTCAGCTCAAACGAAGCTACATTGTTCACGAAGCTCACACGTTTCTCGCTCTTAACTGAAAAGCATTGGATGTTAGAGGACCTGTGGTTTGTATCAGTTTCAGAAACAGAGTTGAACTAGATATGGTCTGTGTATGTAGGAAACACAGTTCTTTTGCTTCTAAAGCAAAGTGTGTTTCATGGAAGAGAACTGTGCCGTGTGTTTCCCTTCAGAAACGGAGTTAAATGCCTGGCGTGTGTCTTCCTACAAGCAAGACTTCGTTTCAGGTAAACACAGTCACTTTTAAGCTCAAACGAAGCTACATTGTTCACGAAGCTCACACGTTTCTCGCTCTTACCTGAAAAGCATTGGATGTTAGAGGACCTGTGGTTTGTATCAGTTTCAGAAACAGAGTTGAACTAGATATGGTCCGTGTGTAGGAAACACAGTTTTTTGTTCTGAGCACACTCAGGTTTCCCTCTGTATTAGCGACTCTAGAAAGCAAGAGTGTGCTTCTTGCTCTAAAGCAGTGTGTGTTTCATGGAAGAGGACTGAGCCGTGTGTTTCCCTTCAGAAGCGGAGTTAAATGCCAGGCTCTGTGTCTTTCTTCAAGCAAGACTTCGTTTCAGGTAAACACAGTCACTTTTCACCTCAAAAGAAGCTACATTGTTCACGAAGCCCACACGTTTCTTGCTCTTAACTGAAAAGCATTGGATGTTAGAGGACCTGTGGTTTGTATCAGTTTCAGAAACAGAGTTGAACTAGATATGGTCCGTGTGTGTAGGAAACACAGTTCTTTTGTTCTGAGCACACACGTTTCCCTCTATATTAGAGACTCTAGAAAGCAAGAGCATCCTTCTTGCTCAAAAGCAGAGTGTGGTTCATGGATGAGAACTGTGCCGTGTGTTTACCTTCAGAAACGTGGTTAAATGCCAGGCTCTGTGCCTTCCTACAAGCAAGACTTCGTTTCAGGTAAACACAGTCACTTTTCAGCTCAAACGAAGCTACATTGTTCACGAAGCTCACACGTTTCTCGCTCTTAACTGAAAAGCATTGGATGTTAGAGGACCTGTGGTTTGTATCAGTTTCAGAAACAGAGTTGAATTAGATATGGTCTGTGTGTGTAGGAAACACAGTTCTTTTGTTCTGAGCACACTCACGTTTCCCTCTGTATTAGAGACTCTAGAAAGCAAGAGCGTGCTTCTTGCTCTAAAGCAGAATGTGTTTCATGGATGAGGACTGTGCCATGTGTTTCCCTTCAGAAACGGAGTTAAATGCCAGACGTGTGTCTTCCTACAATCAAGACTTCTTTTCAGGTAAACACAGTCACTTTTCAGCTCAAACGAAGCTACATTGTTCACGAAGCTCACACGTTTCTCCCTCTTAACTGAAAAGCATTGGATGTTAGACGTCCTGTGGTTTGTATCAATTTTAGAAACAGAGTTGAACTAGATATGGTCCGTGTGTGTAGGAAACACAGTTCTTTTGTTCTGAGCACATTCACATTTCCTCTGTATTAGAGACTCTAGAAAGCAAGAGCGTGCTTCTTGCTCTAAAGCAGAGTGTGTTTCATGTATGAGAACTGTGCCGTGTGTTTCCCTTCAGAAACGGAGTTAAATGCCATGCTCTGTGCCTTCCTACAAGCAAGACTTCGTTTTAGGTAAACGCAGTCACTTTTCAGCTGAAACGAAGCTACATTGTTCACAAAGCTCACACGTTTCTCGCTCTTAACTGAAAAGCATTGGATGTTAGAGGACCTGTGGTTTGTATCAGTTTCAGAAACAGAGTTGAATTAGATATGGTCTGTTTGTGTAGGAAACACAGTTCTTTTGTTCTGAGCACACTCACGATTCCCTCTGTATTAGAGACTCTAGAAAGCAAGAGCGTGCTTCTTGCTCTAAAGCAGAATGTGTTTCATGGATGAGGACTGTGCCGCGTGTTTCCCTTCAGAAACGGAGTTAAATGCCAGAAGTGTGTCTTCCTACAAGCAAGACTTCGTTTCAGGTAAACGCAGTCACTTTTCACCTCAAACGAAGCTACATTGTTCATGAAGCTCACCAGTTTCTCGCTCTTACCTGAAAGCATTGGATGTTAGAGGACCTGTGGTTTGTATCAGTTTCAGAAACAGACTTGAACTAGATATGGTCTGTGTGAGTAGGAAACACAGTTCTTTTGTTCTGAGCACACTCACGTTTCCCTCTGTATTAGAGACTCTAGAAATCAAGAGCATCCTTCTTGCTCTAAAGCAGAGTGTGTTTCATGGATGAGAACTGTGCCGTGTGTTTCCATTCAGAAACGGAGTTGAATGCCAGGCGTGTGTCTTCCTACAAGCAAGACTTTGTTTCAGGTAAACGCAGTCACTTTTCAGCTCAAACGATGCTACATTGTTCACAAAGCTCACACGTTTCTCCCTCTTAACTGAAAAGCATTGGATGTTAGAGGATCTGTGGTTTGTATCAGATTCAGAAACAGAGTTGAACTAGATATGGTCCGTGTGTAGGAAACACAGTTTTTTGTTCTGAACACACTCAGGTTTCCCTCTGTATTAGCGACTCTAGAAAGCAAGAGTGTGCTTCTTGCTCTAAAGCAGTGTGTGTTTCATGGAAGAGGACTGAGCCGTGTGTTTCCCTTCAGAAACGGAGTTAAATGCGAGAAGTGTGTCTTACTACAATCAAGAATTCTTTTCAGGTAAACACAGTCACTTTTCAGCTCAAACGAAGCTACATTGTTCACGAAGCTCACACGTTTCTCGCTCTTAACTGAAAAGCATTGGATGTTAGAGGACCTGTGGTTTGTATCAGTTTCAGAAACAGAGTTGAACTAGATATGGTCTGTGTATGTAGGAAACACAGTTCTTTTGCTTCTAAAGCAAAGTGTGTTTCATGGAAGAGAACTGTGCCGTGTGTTTCCCTTCAGAAACGGAGTTAAATGCCTGGCGTGTGTCTTCCTACAAGCAAGACTTCGTTTCAGGTAAACACAGTCACTTTTAAGCTCAAACGAAGCTACATTGTTCACGAAGCTCACACGTTTCTCGCTCTTACCTGAAAAGCATTGGATGTTAGAGGACCTGTGGTTTGTATCAGTTTCAGAAACAGACTTGAACTAGATATGGTCTGTGTGTGTAGGAAACACAGTTCTTTTGTTCTGAGCACACTCACGTTTCCCTCTATATTAGAGACTCTAGAAAGCAAGAGCATCCTTCTTGCTCTAAAGCAGAGTGTGTTTCATGGATGAGAACTGTGCCGTGTGTTTCCCTTCAGAAACGGAGTTAAATGCCAGGCTCTGTGTCTTCCTACAAGCTAGAATCGTTTCAGCTAAACACAGTCACTTTTCATCTCAAAGGAAGCTACATTGTTCACGAAGCTCACACGTTTCTCGCTCTTAACTGGAAAGCATTGGATGTTAGAGGACCTGTGGTTTGTATCAGTTTCAGAAACAGACTTGAACTAGATATGGTCCGTGTGTGTAGGAAACACAGTTCTTTTGTTCTGAGCACACTCACGTTTCCCTCTATATTAGAGACTCTAGAAAGCAAGAGCATCCTTCTTGCTCTAAAGCAGAGTGTGGTTCATGGATGAGAACTGTGCCGTGTGTTTCCCTTCAGAAACGGAGTTAAATGCCATGCTCTGTGCCTTCCTACAAGCAAGACTTCGTTTCAGGTAAACACAGTCACTTTTCAGCTCAAACGAAGCTACATTGTTCACGAAGCTCACACGTTTCTCGCTCTTAACTGAAAAGCATTGGATGTTAGACGACCTATGGTTTGTATCAGTTTCAGAAACAGAGTTGAATTAGATATGGTCTGTGTGTGTAGGAAACACAGTTCTTTTGTTCTGAGCACACTCACGTTTCCCTCTGTTTTAGAGACCCTAGAAAGCAAGAGCGTGCTTCTTGCTCTAAAGCAGAGTGTGTTTCATGGATGAGAACTGTGTCGTGTGTTTCCCTTCAGAAACGGAGTTAAGTGCCAGACGTGTGTCTTCCTACAATCAAGACTTCTTTTCAGGTAAACACAGTCACTTTTCAGCTCAAACGAAGCTACATTGTTCACAAAGCTCACACGTTTCTCGCTCTTAACTGAAAAGCATTGGATGTTAGAGTACCTGTGGTTTGTATCAGTTTCAGAAACAGAGTTGAATTAGATATGGTCCGTGTGTGTAGGAAACACAGTTCTTTTGTTCTGAGCACATTCACGTTTCCTCTGTATTAGAGACTCTAGAAAGCAAGAGCGTGCTTCTTGCTCTAAAGCAGAGTGTGTTTCATGTATGAGAACTGTGCCGTGTGTTTCACTTCAGAAACGGAGTTAAATGCCATGCTCTGTGCCTTCCTACAAGCAAGACTTCGTTTTAGGTAAACGCAGTCACTTTTCAGCTCAACGAAGCTACATTGTTCACGAAGCTCACACGTTTCTCGCTCTTAACTGAAAAGCATTGGATGTTAGAGGACCTGTGGTTTGTATCAGTTTCAGAAACAGAGTTGAATTAGATATGGTCTGTTTGTGTAGGAAACACAGTTCTTTTGTTCTGAGCACACTCACGTTTCCCTCTGTATTAGAGACTCTAGAAAGCAAGAGCGTGCTTCTTGCTCTAAAGCAGAGTGTGTTTCATGGATGAGAACTGTGCCGTGTGTTTCCCTTCAGAAACGGAGTTAAATGCGAGGCGTGTGTCTTCCTACAAGCAAGATTTCGTTTCAGGTAAACACAGTCACTTTTCAGCTCAAACGAAGCTACATAGTTCACGAAGCTCACACGTTTCTCGCTCTTACCTGAAAAGCATTGGATGTTAGAGGACCTGTGGTTTGTATCAGTTTCAGAAACAGACTTGAACTAGATATGGTCTGTGTGAGTAGGAAACACAGTTCTTTTGTTCTGAGCACACTCACGTTTCCCTCTGTATTAGAGACTCTAGAAATCAAGAGCATCCTTCTTGCTCTAAAGCAGAGTGTGTTTCATGGATGAGAACTGTGCCGTGTGTTTCCCTTCAGAAACGGAGTTAAATGCCAGGCTCTGTGTCTGCCTACAAGCAAGAATCGTTTCAGGTAAACGCAGTCACTTTTCATCTCAAACGAAGCTACATTGTTCACGAAGCTCACACGTTTCTCGCTCTTAACTGAAAAGCATTGGATGTTAGAGGACCTGTGGTTTGTATCAGGTTCAGAAACAGAGTTGAACTAGATATGGTCCGTGTGTGTAGGAAACACAGTTCTTTTGTTCTGAGCACACTCACGTTTCCCTCTGTATTAGAGACTCTAGAAAGCAAGAGCATCCGTCTTGCTCTAAAGCAGAGTGTGTTTCATGGATGAGAACTGTGCCGTGTTTTTCCCTTCAGAAACGGAGTTAAATGCCAGGCTCTGTGCCTTCTTACAAGCAAGACTTCATTTCAGGTAAACACAGTCACTTTTCAGCTCAAACGAAGCTACATTGTTCACGAAGCTCAAACGTTTCTCGCTCTTAACTGAAAAGCATTGGATGTTAGAGGACCTGTTGTTTGTATCAGTTTCAGAAACATACTTGAACTAGATATGGTATGTGTGTGTAGGAAACACAATTCTTTTGTCTGAGCACACTCACGTTTCCCTCTATATTAGAGACTCTAGAAAGCAAGAGCGTGCTTCTTGCTCTAAAGCAGAGTGTGTTTCATGGATGAGAACTGTGCCGTGTGTTTCCATTCAGAAACGGAGTTGAATGCTAGGCGTGTGTCTTCCTACAAGCAAGACTTTGTTTCAGGTAAACGCAGTCACTTTTCAGCTCAAACGATGCTACATTGTTCACAAAGCTCACACGTTTCTCCCTCTTAACTGAAAAGCATTGGATGTTAAGGATCTGTGGTTTGTATCAGTTTCAGAAACAGAGTTGAACTAGATATGGTCCGTGTGTAGGAAACACAGTTTTTTGTTCTGAGCACACTCAGGTTTCCCTCTGTATTAGCGACTCTAGAAAGCAAGAGTGTGCTTCTTGCTCTAAAGCAGTGTGTGTTTCATGGAAGAGGACTGAGCCGTGTGTTTCCCTTCAGAAGCGGAGTTAAATGCCAGGCTCTGTGTCTTTCTTCAAGCAAGACTTCGTTTCAGGTAAACACAGTCACTTTTCATCTCAAAAGAAGCTACATTGTTCACGAAGCCCACACGTTTCTCGCTCTTAACTGAAAAGCATTGGATGTTAGACGACCTGTGCTTTGTATCAGTTTCAGAAACAGAGTTGAACTAGATATGGTCCGTGTGTGTAGGAAACACAGTTCTTTTGTTCTGAGCACACTCACGTTTCCCTCTATATTAGAGACTCTAGAAAGCAAGAGCATCCTTCTTGCTCTAAAGCAGAGTGTGGTTCATGGTTGAGAACTGTGCCGTGTGTTTTCCTTCAGAAACGTGGTTAAATGCCAGGCTCTGTGCCTTCCTACAAGCAAGACTTCGTTTCAGGTAAACACAGTCACTTTTCAGCTCAAACGAAGCTACATTGTTCACGAAGCTCACACGTTTCTCGCTCTTAACTGAAAAGCATTGGATGTTAGAGGACCTGTGGTTTGTATCAGTTTCAGAAACAGAGTTGAATTAGATATGGTCTGTGTGTGTAGGAAACACAGTTCTTTTGTTCTGAGCACACTCACGTTTCCCTCTGTATTAGAGACTCTAGAAAGCAAGAGCGTGCTTCTTGCTCTAAAGCAGAATGTGTTTCATGGATGAGGACTGTGCCGTGTGTTTCCCGTCAGAAACGGAGTTAAATGCCAGACGTGTGTCTTCCTACAATCAAGACTTCTTTTCAGGTAAACACAGTCACTTTTCAGCTCAAACGAAGCTACATTGTTCACGAAGCTCACATGTTTCTCCCTCTTAACTGAAAAGCATTGGATGTTAGACGTCCTGTGGTTTGTATCAATTTTAGAAACAGAGTTGAACTAGATATGGTCCGTGTGTGTAGGAAACACAGTTCTTTGTTCTGAGCACATTCACGTTTCCTCTGTATTAGAGACTCTAGAAAGCAAGAGCGTGCTTCTTGCTCTAAAGCAGAGTGTGTTTCATGTATGAGAACTGTGCCGTGTGTTTCCCTTCAGAAACGGAGTTAAATGCCATGCTCTGTGCCTTCCTACAAGCAAGACTTCGTTTTAGGTAAACGCAGTCACTTTTCAGCTCAAACGAAGCTACATTGTTCACGAAGCTCACACGTTTCTCGCTCTTAACTGAAAAGCATTGGATGTTAGAGGACCTGTGGTTTGTATCAGTTTCAGAAACAGAGTTGAATTAGATATGGTCTGTTTGTGTAGGAAACACAGTTCTTTTGTTCTGAGCACACTCACGATTCCCTCTGTATTAGAGACTCTAGAAAGCAAGAGCGTGCTTCTTGCTCTAAAGCAGAGTGTGTTTCATGTATGAGAACTGTGCCGTGTGTTTCCCTTCAGAAACGGAGTTAAATGCCATGCTCTGTGCCTTCCTACAAGCAAGACTTCGTTTTAGGTAAACGCAGTCACTTTTCATCTCAAACGAAGCTACATTGTTCACGAAGCTCACACGTTTCTCGCTCTTAACTGAAAAGCATTGGATGTTAGAGGACCTGTGGTTTGTATCAGGTTCAGAAACAGAGTTGAACTAGATATGGTCCGTGTGTGTAGGAAACACAGTTCTTTTGTTCTGAGCACACTCACGTTTCCCTCTGTATTAGAGACTCTAGAAATCAAGAGCATCCTTCTTGCTCTAAAGCAGAGTGTGTTTCATGGATGAGAACTGTGCCGTGTGTTTCCCTTCAGAAACGGAGTTAAATGCCAGGCTCTGTGTCTGCCTACAAGCAAGAATCGTTTCAGGTAAACGCAGTCACTTTTCATCTCAAACGAAGCTACATTGTTCACGAAGCTCACACGTTTCTCGCTCTTAACTGAAAAGCATTGGATGTTAGAGGACCTGTGGTTTGTATCAGGTTCAGAAACAGAGTTGAACTAGATATGGTCCGTGTGTGTAGGAAACACAGTTCTTTTGTTCTGAGCACACTCACGTTTCCCTCTGTATTAGAGACTCTAGAAAGCAAGAGCATCCGTCTTGCTCTAAAGCAGAGTGTGTTTCATGGATGAGAACTGTGCCGTGTTTTTCCCTTCAGAAACGGAGTTAAATGCCAGGCTCTGTGCCTTCTTACAAGCAAGACTTCATTTCAGGTAAACACAGTCACTTTTCAGCTCAAACGAAGCTACATTGTTCACGAAGCTCAAACGTTTCTCGCTCTTAACTGAAAAGCATTGGATGTTAGAGGACCTGTTGTTTGTATCAGTTTCAGAAACATACTTGAACTAGATATGGTATGTGTGTGTAGGAAACACAATTCTTTTGTCTGAGCACACTCACGTTTCCCTCTATATTAGAGACTCTAGAAAGCAAGAGCGTGCTTCTTGCTCTAAAGCAGAGTGTGTTTCATGGATGAGAACTGTGCCGTGTGTTTCCATTCAGAAACGGAGTTGAATGCTAGGCGTGTGTCTTCCTACAAGCAAGACTTTGTTTCAGGTAAACGCAGTCACTTTTCAGCTCAAACGATGCTACATTGTTCACAAAGCTCACACGTTTCTCCCTCTTAACTGAAAAGCATTGGATGTTAGAGGATCTGTGGTTTGTATCAGTTTCAGAAACAGAGTTGAACTAGATATGGTCCGTGTGTAGGAAACACAGTTTTTTGTTCTGAGCACACTCAGGTTTCCCTCTGTATTAGCGACTCTAGAAAGCAAGAGTGTGCTTCTTGCTCTAAAGCAGTGTGTGTTTCATGGAAGAGGACTGACCCGTGTGTTTTCCTTCAGAAACGTGGTTAAATGCCAGGCTCTGTGCCTTCCTACAAGCAAGACTTCGTTTCAGGTAAACACAGTCACTTTTCAGCTCAAACGAAGCTACATTGTTCACGAAGCTCACACGTTTCTCGCTCTTAACTGAAAAGCATTGGATGTTAGAGGACCTGTGGTTTGTATCAGTTTCAGAAACAGAGTTGAATTAGATATGGTCTGTGTGTGTAGGAAACACAGTTCTTTTGTTCTGAGCACACTCACGTTTCCCTCTGTATTAGAGACTCTAGAAAGCAAGAGCGTGCTTCTTGCTCTAAAGCAGAATGTGTTTCATGGATGAGGACTGTGCCGTGTGTTTCCCGTCAGAAACGGAGTTAAATGCCAGACGTGTGTCTTCCTACAATCAAGACTTCTTTTCAGGTAAACACAGTCACTTTTCAGCTCAAACGAAGCTACATTGTTCACGAAGCTCACACGTTTCTCCCTCTTAACTGAAAAGCATTGGATGTTAGACGTCCTGTGGTTTGTATCAATTTTAGAAACAGAGTTGAACTAGATATGGTCCGTGTGTGTAGGAAACACAGTTCTTTTGTTCTGAGCACATTCACGTTTCCTCTGTATTAGAGACTCTAGAAAGCAAGAGCGTGCTTCTTGCTCTAAAGCAGAGTGTGTTTCATGTATGAGAACTGTGCCGTGTGTTTCCCTTCAGAAACGGAGTTAAATGCCATGCTCTGTGCCTTCCTACAAGCAAGATTTCGTTTTAGGTAAACGCAGTCACTTTTCAGCTCAAACGAAGCTACATTGTTCACGAAGCTCACACGTTTCTCGCTCTTAACTGAAAAGCATTGGATGTTAGAGGACCTGTGGTTTGTATCAGTTTCAGAAACAGAGTTGAATTAGATATGGTCTGTTTGTGTAGGAAACACAGTTCTTTTGTTCTGAGCACACTCACGATTCCCTCTGTATTAGAGACTCTAGAAAGCAAGAGCGTGCTTCTTGCTCTAAAGCAGAATGTGTTTCATGGATGAGGACTGTGCCGCGTGTTTCCCTTCAGAAACGGAGTTAAATGCCAGAAGTGTGTCTTCCTACAAGCAAGACTTCGTTTTAGGTAAACGCAGTCACTTTTCACCTCAAACGAAGCTACATTGTTCACGAAGCTCACACGTTTCTCGCTCTTAACTGAAAAGCATTGGATGTTAGAGGACCTGTGGTTTGTATCAGTTTCAGAAACAGAGTTGAATTAGATATGGTCTGTTTGTGTAGGAAACACAGTTCTTTTGTTCTGAGCACACTCACGATTCCCTCTGTATTAGAGACTCTAGAAAGCAAGAGCGTGCTTCTTGCTCTAAAGCAGAGTGTGTTTCATGTATGAGAACTGTGCCGTGTGTTTCCCTTCAGAAACGGAGTTAAATGCCATGCTCTGTGCCTTCCTACAAGCAAGACTTCGTTTTAGGTAAACGCAGTCACTTTTCATCTCAAACGAAGCTACATTGTTCACGAAGCTCACACGTTTCTCGCTCTTAACTGAAAAGCATTGGATGTTAGAGGACCTGTGGTTTGTATCAGGTTCAGAAACAGAGTTGAACTAGATATGGTCCGTGTGTGTAGGAAACACAGTTCTTTTGTTCTGAGCACACTCACGTTTCCCTCTGTATTAGAGACTCTAGAAAGCAAGAGCATCCGTCTTGCTCTAAAGCAGAGTGTGTTTCATGGATGAGAACTGTGCCGTGTTTTTCCCTTCAGAAATGGAGTTAAATGCCAGGCTCTGTGCCTTCTTACAAGCAAGACTTCATTTCAGGTAAACACAGTCACTTTTCAGCTCAAACGAAGCTACATTGTTCACGAAGCTCAAACGTTTCTCGCTCTTAACTGAAAAGCATTGGATGTTAATGGACCTGTTGTTTGTATCAGTTTCAGAAACATACTTGAACTAGATATGGTATGTGTGTGTAGGAAACACAATTCTTTTGTCTGAGCACACTCACGTTTCCCTCTATATTAGAGACTCTAGAAAGCAAGAGCGTGCTTCTTGCTCTAAAGCAGAGTGTGTTTCATGGATGAGAACTGTGCCGTGTGTTTCCATTCAGAAACGGAGTTGAATGCTAGGCGTGTGTCTTCCTACAAGCAAGGCTTTGTTTCAGGTAAACGCAGTCACTTTTCAGCTCAAACGATGCTACATTGTTCACAAAGCTCACACGTTTCTCCCTCTTAACTGAAAAGCATTGGATGTTAGAGGATCTCTGGTTTGTATCAGTTTCAGAAACAGAGTTGAACTAGATATGGTCCGTGTGTAGGAAACACAGTTTTTTGTTCTGAGCACACTCAGGTTTCCCTCTGTATTAGCGACTCTAGAAAGCAAGAGTGTGCTTCTTGCTCTAAAGCAGTGTGTGTTTCATGGAAGAGGACTGAGCCGTGTGTTTCCCTTCAGAAGCGGAGTTAAATGCCAGGCTCTGTGTCTTTCTTCAAGCAAGACTTCGTTTCAGGTAAACACAGTCACTTTTCACCTCAAAAGAAGCTACATTGTTCACGAAGCCCACACGTTTCTTGCTCTTAACTGAAAAGCATTGGATGTTAGAGGACCTGTGGTTTGTATCAGTTTCAGAAACAGAGTTGAACTAGATATGGTCCGTGTGTGTAGGAAACACAGTTCTTTTGTTCTGAGCACACACGTTTCCCTCTATATTAGAGACTCTAGAAAGCAAGAGCATCCTTCTTGCTCTAAAGCAGAGTGTGGTTCATGGATGAGAACTGTGCCGTGTGTTTACCTTCAGAAACGTGGTTAAATGCCAGGCTCTGTGCCTTCCTACAAGCAAGACTTCGTTTCAGGTAAACACAGTCACTTTTCAGCTCAAACGAAGCTACATTGTTCACGAAGCTCACACGTTTCTCGCTCTTAACTGAAAAGCATTGGATGTTAGAGGACCTGTGGTTTGTATCAGTTTCAGAAACAGAGTTGAATTAGATATGGTCTGTGTGTGTAGGAAACACAGTTCTTTTGTTCTGAGCACACTCACGTTTCCCTCTGTATTAGAGACTCTAGAAAGCAAGAGCGTGCTTCTTGCTCTAAAGCAGAATGTGTTTCATGGATGAGGACTGTGCCATGTGTTTCCCTTCAGAAACGGAGTTAAATGCCAGACGTGTGTCTTCCTACAATCAAGACTTCTTTTCAGGTAAACACAGTCACTTTTCAGCTCAAACGAAGCTACATTGTTCACGAAGCTCACACGTTTCTCCCTCTTAACTGAAAAGCATTGGATGTTAGACGTCCTGTGGTTTGTATCAATTTTAGAAACAGAGTTGAACTAGATATGGTCCGTGTGTGTAGGAAACACAGTTCTTTTGTTCTGAGCACATTCACATTTCCTCTGTATTAGAGACTCTAGAAAGCAAGAGCGTGCTTCTTGCTCTAAAGCAGAGTGTGTTTCATGTATGAGAACTGTGCCGTGTGTTTCCCTTCAGAAACGGAGTTAAATGCCATGCTCTGTGCCTTCCTACAAGCAAGACTTCGTTTTAGGTAAACGCAGTCACTTTTCAGCTCAAACGAAGCTACATTGTTCACAAAGCTCACACGTTTCTCGCTCTTAACTGAAAAGCATTGGATGTTAGAGGACCTGTGGTTTGTATCAGTTTCAGAAACAGAGTTGAATTAGATATGGTCTGTTTGTGTAGGAAACACAGTTCTTTTGTTCTGAGCACACTCACGATTCCCTCTGTATTAGAGACTCTAGAAAGCAAGAGCGTGCTTCTTGCTCTAAAGCAGAATGTGTTTCATGGATGAGGACTGTGCCGCGTGTTTCCCTTCAGAAACGGAGTTAAATGCCAGAAGTGTGTCTTCCTACAAGCAAGACTTCGTTTCAGGTAAACGCAGTCACTTTTCACCTCAAACGAAGCTACATTGTTCATGAAGCTCACCAGTTTCTCGCTCTTACCTGAAAGCATTGGATGTTAGAGGACCTATGGTTTGTATCAGTTTCAGAAACAGACTTGGACTAGATATGGTCTGTGTGAGTAGGAAACACAGTTCTTTTGTTCTGAGCACACTCACGTTTCCCTCTGTATTAGAGACTCTAGAAATCAAGAGCATCCTTCTTGCTCTAAAGCAGAGTGTGTTTCATGGATGAGAACTGTGCCGTGTGTTTCCATTCAGAAACGGAGTTGAATGCCAGGCGTGTGTCTTCCTACAAGCAAGACTTTGTTTCAGGTAAACGCAGTCACTTTTCAGCTCAAACGATGCTACATTGTTCACAAAGCTCACACGTTTCTCCCTCTTAACTGAAAAGCATTGGATGTTAGAGGATCTGTGGTTTGTATCAGTTTCAGAAACAGAGTTGAACTAGATATGGTCCGTGTGTAGGAAACACAGTTTTTTGTTCTGAACACACTCAGGTTTCCCTCTGTATTAGCGACTCTAGAAAGCAAGAGTGTGCTTCTTGCTCTAAAGCAGTGTGTGTTTCATGGAAGAGGACTGAGCCGTGTGTTTCCCTTCAGAAACGGAGTTAAATGCGAGAAGTGTGTCTTACTACAATCAAGAATTCTTTTCAGGTAAACACAGTCACTTTTCAGCTCAAAGGAAGCTACATTGTTCACGAAGCTCACACGTTTCTCGCTCTTAACTGAAAAGCATTGGATGTTAGAGGACCTGTGGTTTGTATCAGTTTCAGAAACAGAGTTGAACTAGATATGGTCTGTGTATGTAGGAAACACAGTTCTTTTGCTTCTAAAGCAAAGTGTGTTTCATGGAAGAGAACTGTGCCGTGTGTTTCCCTTCAGAAACGGAGTTAAATGCCTGGCGTGTGTCTTCCTACAAGCAAGACTTCGTTTCAGGTAAACACAGTCACTTTTAAGCTCAAACGAAGCTACATTGTTCACGAAGCTCACACGTTTCTCGCTCTTACCTGAAAAGCATTGGATGTTAGAGGACCTGTGGTTTGTATCAGTTTCAGAAACAGAGTTGAACTAGATATGGTCCGTGTGTGTAGGAAACACAGTTCTTTTGTTCTGAGCACACTCACGTTTCCCTCTGTATTAGAGACTCTAGAAAGCAAGAGCATCCTTCTTGCTCTAAAGCAGAGTGTGGTTCATGGATGAGAACTGTGCCGTGTGTTTACCTTCAGAAACGTGGTTAAATGCCAGGCTCTGTGCCTTCCTACAAGCAAGACTTCGTTTCAGGTAAACACAGTCACTTTTCAGCTCAAACGAAGCTACATTGTTCACGAAGCTCACACGTTTCTCGCTCTTAACTGAAAAGCATTGGATGTTAGAGGACCTGTGGTTTGTATCAGTTTCAGAAACAGAGTTGAATTAGATATGGTCTGTGTGTGTAGGAAACACAGTTCTTTTGTTCTGAGCACACTCACGTTTCCCTCTGTATTAGAGACTCTAGAAAGCAAGAGCGTGCTTCTTGCTCTAAAGCAGAATGTGTTTCATGGATGAGGACTGTGCCATGTGTTTCCCTTCAGAAACGGAGTTAAATGCCAGACGTGTGTCTTCCTACAATCAAGACTTCTTTTCAGGTAAACACAGTCACTTTTCAGCTCAAACGAAGCTACATTGTTCACGAAGCTCACACGTTTCTCCCTCTTAACTGAAAAGCATTGGATGTTAGACGTCCTGTGGTTTGTATCAATTTTAGAAACAGAGTTGAACTAGATATGGTCCGTGTGTGTAGGAAACACAGTTCTTTTGTTCTGAGCACATTCACATTTCCTCTGTATTAGAGACTCTAGAAAGCAAGAGCGTGCTTCTTGCTCTAAAGCAGAGTGTGTTTCATGTATGAGAACTGTGCCGTGTGTTTCCCTTCAGAAACGGAGTTAAATGCCATGCTCTGTGCCTTCCTACAAGCAAGACTTCGTTTTAGGTAAACGCAGTCACTTTTCAGCTCAAACGAAGCTACATTGTTCACAAAGCTCACACGTTTCTCGCTCTTAACTGAAAAGCATTGGATGTTAGAGGACCTGTGGTTTGTATCAGTTTCAGAAACAGAGTTGAATTAGATATGGTCTGTTTGTGTAGGAAACACAGTTCTTTTGTTCTGAGCACACTCACGATTCCCTCTGTATTAGAGACTCTAGAAAGCAAGAGCGTGCTTCTTGCTCTAAAGCAGAATGTGTTTCATGGATGAGGACTGTGCCGCGTGTTTCCCTTCAGAAACGGAGTTAAATGCCAGAAGTGTGTCTTCCTACAAGCAAGACTTCGTTTCAGGTAAACGCAGTCACTTTTCACCTCAAACGAAGCTACATTGTTCATGAAGCTCACCAGTTTCTCGCTCTTACCTGAAAGCATTGGATGTTAGAGGACCTATGGTTTGTATCAGTTTCAGAAACAGACTTGGACTAGATATGGTCTGTGTGAGTAGGAAACACAGTTCTTTTGTTCTGAGCACACTCACGTTTCCCTCTGTATTAGAGACTCTAGAAATCAAGAGCATCCTTCTTGCTCTAAAGCAGAGTGTGTTTCATGGATGAGAACTGTGCCGTGTGTTTCCATTCAGAAACGGAGTTGAATGCCAGGCGTGTGTCTTCCTACAAGCAAGACATTGTTTCAGGTAAACGCAGTCACTTTTCAGCTCAAACGATGCTACATTGTTCACAAAGCTCACACGTTTCTCCCTCTTAACTGAAAAGCATTGGATGTTAGAGGATCTGTGGTTTGTATCAGTTTCAGAAACAGAGTTGAATTAGATATGGTCTGTGTGTGTAGGAAACACAGTTCTTTTGTTCTGAGCACACTCACGTTTCCCTCTGTATTAGAGACTCTAGAAAGCAAGAGCGTGCTTCTTGCTCTAAAGCAGAATGTGTTTCATGGATGAGGACTGTGCCATGTGTTTCCCTTCAGAAACGGAGTTAAATGCCAGACGTGTGTCTTCCTACAATCAAGACTTCTTTTCAGGTAAACACAGTCACTTTTCAGCTCAAACGAAGCTACATTGTTCACGAAGCTCACACGTTTCTCCCTCTTAACTGAAAAGCATTGGATGTTAGACGTCCTGTGGTTTGTATCAATTTTAGAAACAGAGTTGAACTAGATATGGTCCGTGTGTGTAGGAAACACAGTTCTTTTGTTCTGAGCACATTCACATTTCCTCTGTATTAGAGACTCTAGAAAGCAAGAGCGTGCTTCTTGCTCTAAAGCAGAGTGTGTTTCATGTATGAGAACTGTGCCGTGTGTTTCCCTTCAGAAACGGAGTTAAATGCCATGCTCTGTGCCTTCCTACAAGCAAGACTTCGTTTTAGGTAAACGCAGTCACTTTTCAGCTCAAACGAAGCTACATTGTTCACAAAGCTCACACGTTTCTCGCTCTTAACTGAAAAGCATTGGATGTTAGAGGACCTGTGGTTTGTATCAGTTTCAGAAACAGAGTTGAATTAGATATGGTCTGTTTGTGTAGGAAACACAGTTCTTTTGTTCTGAGCACACTCACGATTCCCTCTGTATTAGAGACTCTAGAAAGCAAGAGCGTGCTTCTTGCTCTAAAGCAGAATGTGTTTCATGGATGAGGACTGTGCCGCGTGTTTCCCTTCAGAAACGGAGTTAAATGCCAGAAGTGTGTCTTCCTACAAGCAAGACTTCGTTTCAGGTAAACGCAGTCACTTTTCACCTCAAACGAAGCTACATTGTTCATGAAGCTCACCAGTTTCTCGCTCTTACCTGAAAGCATTGGATGTTAGAGGACCTATGGTTTGTATCAGTTTCAGAAACAGACTTGGACTAGATATGGTCTGTGTGAGTAGGAAACACAGTTCTTTTGTTCTGAGCACACTCACGTTTCCCTCTGTATTAGAGACTCTAGAAATCAAGAGCATCCTTCTTGCTCTAAAGCAGAGTGTGTTTCATGGATGAGAACTGTGCCGTGTGTTTCCATTCAGAAACGGAGTTGAATGCCAGGCGTGTGTCTTCCTACAAGCAAGACTTTGTTTCAGGTAAACGCAGTCACTTTTCAGCTCAAACGATGCTACATTGTTCACAAAGCTCACACGTTTCTCCCTCTTAACTGAAAAGCATTGGATGTTAGAGGATCTGTGGTTTGTATCAGTTTCAGAAACAGAGTTGAACTAGATATGGTCCGTGTGTAGGAAACACAGTTTTTTGTTCTGAACACACTCAGGTTTCCCTCTGTATTAGCGACTCTAGAAAGCAAGAGTGTGCTTCTTGCTCTAAAGCAGTGTGTGTTTCATGGAAGAGGACTGAGCCGTGTGTTTCCCTTCAGAAACGGAGTTAAATGCGAGAAGTGTGTCTTACTACAATCAAGAATTCTTTTCAGGTAAACACAGTCACTTTTCAGCTCAAAGGAAGCTACATTGTTCACGAAGCTCACACGTTTCTCGCTCTTAACTGAAAAGCATTGGATGTTAGAGGACCTGTGGTTTGTATCAGTTTCAGAAACAGAGTTGAACTAGATATGGTCTGTGTATGTAGGAAACACAGTTCTTTTGCTTCTAAAGCAAAGTGTGTTTCATGGAAGAGAACTGTGCCGTGTGTTTCCCTTCAGAAACGGAGTTAAATGCCTGGCGTGTGTCTTCCTACAAGCAAGACTTCGTTTCAGGTAAACACAGTCACTTTTAAGCTCAAACGAAGCTACATTGTTCACGAAGCTCACACGTTTCTCGCTCTTACCTGAAAAGCATTGGATGTTAGAGGACCTGTGGTTTGTATCATTTTCAGAAACAGAGTTGAACTAGATATGGTCCGTGTGTGTAGGAAACACAGTTCTTTTGTTCTGAGCACACTCACGTTTCCCTCTGTATTAGAGACTCTAGAAAGCAAGAGCATCCTTCTTGCTCTAAAGCAGAGTGTGGTTCATGGATGAGAACTGTGCCGTGTGTTTACCTTCAGAAACGTGGTTAAATGCCAGGCTCTGTGCCTTCCTACAAGCAAGACTTCGTTTCAGGTAAACACAGTCACTTTTCAGCTCAAACGAAGCTACATTGTTCACGAAGCTCACACGTTTCTCGCTCTTAACTGAAAAGCATTGGATGTTAGAGGACCTGTGGTTTGTATCAGTTTCAGAAACAGAGTTGAATTAGATATGGTCTGTGTGTGTAGGAAACACAGTTCTTTTGTTCTGAGCACACTCACGTTTCCCTCTGTATTAGAGACTCTAGAAAGCAAGAGCGTGCTTCTTGCTCTAAAGCAGAATGTGTTTCATGGATGAGGACTGTGCCATGTGTTTCCCTTCAGAAACGGAGTTAAATGCCAGACGTGTGTCTTCCTACAATCAAGACTTCTTTTCAGGTAAACACAGTCACTTTTCAGCTCAAACGAAGCTACATTGTTCACGAAGCTCACACGTTTCTCCCTCTTAACTGAAAAGCATTGGATGTTAGACGTCCTGTGGTTTGTATCAATTTTAGAAACAGAGTTGAACTAGATATGGTCCGTGTGTGTAGGAAACACAGTTCTTTTGTTCTGAGCACATTCACATTTCCTCTGTATTAGAGACTCTAGAAAGCAAGAGCGTGCTTCTTGCTCTAAAGCAGAGTGTGTTTCATGTATGAGAACTGTGCCGTGTGTTTCCCTTCAGAAACGGAGTTAAATGCCATGCTCTGTGCCTTCCTACAAGCAAGACTTCGTTTTAGGTAAACGCAGTCACTTTTCAGCTCAAACGAAGCTACATTGTTCACAAAGCTCACACGTTTCTCGCTCTTAACTGAAAAGCATTGGATGTTAGAGGACCTGTGGTTTGTATCAGTTTCAGAAACAGAGTTGAATTAGATATGGTCTGTTTGTGTAGGAAACACAGTTCTTTTGTTCTGAGCACACTCACGATTCCCTCTGTATTAGAGACTCTAGAAAGCAAGAGCGTGCTTCTTGCTCTAAAGCAGAATGTGTTTCATGGATGAGGACTGTGCCGCGTGTTTCCCTTCAGAAACGGAGTTAAATGCCAGAAGTGTGTCTTCCTACAAGCAAGACTTCGTTTCAGGTAAACGCAGTCACTTTTCACCTCAAACGAAGCTACATTGTTCATGAAGCTCACCAGTTTCTCGCTCTTACCTGAAAGCATTGGATGTTAGAGGACCTATGGTTTGTATCAGTTTCAGAAACAGACTTGGACTAGATATGGTCTGTGTGAGTAGGAAACACAGTTCTTTTGTTCTGAGCACACTCACGTTTCCCTCTGTATTAGAGACTCTAGAAATCAAGAGCATCCTTCTTGCTCTAAAGCAGAGTGTGTTTCATGGATGAGAACTGTGCCGTGTGTTTCCATTCAGAAACGGAGTTGAATGCCAGGCGTGTGTCTTCCTACAAGCAAGACATTGTTTCAGGTAAACGCAGTCACTTTTCAGCTCAAACGATGCTACATTGTTCACAAAGCTCACACGTTTCTCCCTCTTAACTGAAAAGCATTGGATGTTAGAGGATCTGTGGTTTGTATCAGTTTCAGAAACAGAGTTGAACTAGATATGGTCCGTGTGTAGGAAACACAGTTTTTTGTTCTGAACACACTCAGGTTTCCCTCTGTATTAGCGACTCTAGAAAGCAAGAGTGTGCTTCTTGCTCTAAAGCAGTGTGTGTTTCATGGAAGAGGACTGAGCCGTGTGTTTCCCTTCAGAAACGGAGTTAAATGCGAGAAGTGTGTCTTACTACAATCAAGAATTCTTTTCAGGTAAACTCAGTCACTTTTCAGCTCAAAGGAAGCTACATTGTTCACGAAGCTCACACGTTTCTCGCTCTTAACTGAAAAGCATTGGATGTTAGAGGACCTGTGGTTTGTATCAGTTTCAGAAACAGAGTTGAACTAGATATGGTCTGTGTATGTAGGAAACACAGTTCTTTTGCTTCTAAAGCAAAGTGTGTTTCATGGAAGAGAACTGTGCCGTGTGTTTCCCTTCAGAAACGGAGTTAAATGCCTGGCGTGTGTCTTCCTACAAGCAAGACTTCGTTTCAGGTAAACACAGTCACTTTTAAGCTCAAACGAAGCTACATTGTTCACGAAGCTCACACGTTTCTCGCTCTTAACTGAAAAGCATTGGATGTTAGAGGACCTGTGGTTTGTATCAGTTTCAGAAACAGAGTTGAACTAGATATGGTCCGTGTGTGTAGGAAACACAGTTCTTTTGTTCTGAGCACACTCACGTTTCCCTCTGTATTAGAGACTCTAGAAAGCAAGAGCATCCTTCTTGCTCTAAAGCAGAGTGTGTTTCATGGATGCGAACTGTGCCGTGTGTTTCCCTTCAGAAACGGAGTTAAATGCCAGGCTCTGTGTCTTCCTACAAGCTAGAATCGTTTCAGGTAAACACAGTCACTTTTCATCTCAAAGGAAGCTACATTGTTCACGAAGCTCACACGTTTCTCGCTCTTAACTGGAAAGCATTGGATGTTAGAGGACCTGTGGTTTGTATCAGTTTCAGAAACAGACTTGAACTAGATATGGTCCGTGTGTGTAGGAAACACAGTTCTTTTGTTCTGAGCACACTCACGTTTCCCTCTATATTAGAGACTCTAGAAAGCAAGAGCATCCTTCTTGCTCTAAAGCAGAGTGTGGTTCATGGATGAGAACTGTGCCGTGTGTTTCCCTTCAGAAACGGAGTTAAATGCCAGGCTCTGTGCCTTCCTACAAGCAAGACTTCGTTTCAGGTAAACACAGTCACTTTTCAGCTCAAACGAAGCTACATTGTTCACGAAGCTCACACGTTTCTCGCTCTTAACTGAAAAGCATTGGATGTTAGACGACCTATGGTTTGTATCAGTTTCAGAAACAGAGTTGAATTAGATATGGTCTGTGTGTGTAGGAAACACAGTTCTTTTGTTCTGAGCACACTCACGTTTCCCTCTGTTTTAGAGACCCTAGAAAGCAAGAGCGTGCTTCTTGCTCTAAAGCAGAGTGTGTTTCATGGATGAGAACTGTGTCGTGTGTTTCCCTTCAGAAACGGAGTTAAGTGCCAGACGTGTGTCTTCCTACAATCAAGACTTCTTTTCAGGTAAACACAGTCACTTTTCAGCTCAAACGAAGCTACATTGTTCACAAAGCTCACACGTTTCTCGCTCTTAACTGAAAAGCATTGGATGTTAGAGGACCTGTGGTTTGTATCAGTTTCAGAAACAGAGTTGAATTAGATATGGTCTGTTTGTGTAGGAAACACAGTTCTTTTGTTCTGAGCACACTCACGATTCCCTCTGTATTAGAGACTCTAGAAAGCAAGAGCGTGCTTCTTGCTCTAAAGCAGAATGTGTTTCATGGATGAGGACTGTGCCGCGTGTTTCCCTTCAGAAACGGAGTTAAATGCCAGAAGTGTGTCTTCCTACAAGCAAGACTTCGTTTCAGGTAAACGCAGTCACTTTTCACCTCAAACGAAGCTACATTGTTCATGAAGCTCACCAGTTTCTCGCTCTTAAGTGAAAAGCATTGGATGTTAGACGACCTGTGGTTTGTATCAGTGTCAGAAACAGAGTTGAACTAGATATGGTCCGTGTGTTTAGGAAACACAGTTCTTTTGTTCTGAGCACACTCACGTTTCCCTCTGTATTAGAGACTCTAGAAAGCAAGAGCGTGCCTCTTGCTCTAAAGCAGAGTGTGTTTCATGGATGAGAACTGTGCCGTGTGTTTCCCTTCAGAAACGGAGTTAAATGCGAGGCGTGTGTCTTCCTACAAGCAAGATTTCGTTTCAGGTAAACACAGTCACTTTTCAGCTCAAACGAAGCTACATTGTTCACGAAGCTCACACGTTTCTCGCTCTTACCTGAAAAGCATTGGATGTTAGAGGTCCTGTGGTTTGTATCAGTTTCAGAAACAGACTTGAACTAGATATGGTCTGTGTGAGTAGGAAACACAGTTCTTTTGTTCTGAGCACACTCACGTTTCCCTCTGTATTAGAGACTCTAGAAATCAAGAGCATCCTTCTTGCTCTAAAGCAGAGTGTGTTTCATGGATGAGAACTGTGCCGAGTGTTTCCCTTCAGAAACGGAGTTAAATGCCAGGCTCTGTGTCTGCCTACAAGCAAGAATCGTTTCAGGTAAACGCAGTCACTTTTCATCTCAAACGAAGCTACATTGTTCACGAAGCTCACACGTTTCTCGCTCTTAACTGAAAAGCATTGGATGTTAGAGGACCTGTTGTTTGTATCAGTTTCAGAAACATACTTGAACTAGATATGGTATGTGTGTGTAGGAAACACAATTCTTTTGTCTGAGCACACTCACGTTTCCCTCTATATTAGAGACTCTAGAAAGCAAGAGCGTGCTTCTTGCTCTAAAGCAGAGTGTGTTTCATGGATGAGAACTGTGCCGTGTGTTTCCATTCAGAAACGGAGTTGAATGCCAGGCGTGTGTCTTCCTACAAGCAAGACTTTGTTTCAGGTAAACGTAGTCACTTTTCAGCTCAAACGATGCTACATTGTTCACAAAGCTCACATGTTTCTCCCTCTTAACTGAAAAGCATTGGATGTTAGAGGATCTGTGGTTTGTATCAGTTTCAGAAACAGAGTTGAACTAGATATGGTCCGTGTGTAGGAAACACAGTTTTTTGTTCTGAACACACTCAGGTTTCCCTCTGTATTAGCGACTCTAGAAAGCAAGAGTGTGCTTCTTGCTCTAAAGCAGTGTGTGTTTCATGGAAGAGGACTGAGCCGTGTGTTTCCCTTCAGAAACGGAGTTAAATGCGAGAAGTGTGTCTTACTACAATCAAGAATTCTTTTCAGGTAAACACAGTCACTTTTCAGCTCAAACGAAGCTACATTGTTCACGAAGCTCACACATTTCTCGCTCTTAACTGAAAAGCATTGGATGTTAGAGGACCTGTGGTTTGTATCAGTTTCAGAAACAGAGTTGAACTAGATATGGTCTGTGTATGTAGGAAACACAGTTCTTTTGCTTCTAAAGCAAAGTGTGTTTCATGGAAGAGAACTGTGCCGTGTGTTTCCCTTCAGAAACGGAGTTAAATGCCAGGCTCTGTGTCTTCCTACAAGCAAGAATCGTATCAGGTAAACGCAGTCACTTTACATCTCAAACGAAGCTACATTGTTCACGAAGCTCACAAGTTTCTCGCTCTTAACTGAAAAGCATTGAATGTTAGAGGACCTGTGGTTTGTATCAGTTTCAGAAACAGAGTTGAACTAGATATGGTCCGTGTGTGTAGGAAACACAGTTCTTTTGTTCTGAGCACACTCACGTTTCCCTCTGTATTAGAGACTCTAGAAAGCAAGAGCATCCGTCTTGCTCTAAAGCAGAGTGTGTTTCATGGATGAGAACTGTGCCGTGTTTTTCCCTTCAGAAACGGAGTTAAATGCCAGGCTCTGTGCCTTCTTACAAGCAAGACTTCATTTCAGGTAAACACAGTCACTTTTCAGCTCAAACGAAGCTACATTGTTCACGAAGCTCAAACGTTTCTCGCTCTTAACTGAAAAGCATTGGATGTTAGAGGACCTGTTGTTTGTATCAGTTTCAGAAACATACTTGAACTAGATATGGTATGTGTGTGTAGGAAACACAATTCTTTTGTCTGAGCACACTCACGTTTCCCTCTATATTAGAGACTCTAGAAAGCAAGAGCGTGCTTCTTGCTCTAAAGCAGAGTGTGTTTCATGGATGAGAACTGTGCCGTGTGTTTCCATTCAGAAACGGAGTTGAATGCCAGGCGTGTGTCTTCCTACAAGCAAGACTTTGTTTCAGGTAAACGCAGTCACTTTTCAGCTCAAACGATGCTACATTGTTCACAAAGCTCACACGTGTCTCCCTCTTAACTGAAAAGCATTGGATGTTAGAGGACCTGTGGTTTGTATCAGTTTCAGAAACAGAGTTGAACTAGATATGGTCTGTGTATGTAGGAAACACAGTTCTTTTGCTTCTAAAGCAAAGTGTGTTTCATGGAAGAGAACTGTGCCGTGTGTTTCCCTTCAGAAACGGAGTTAAATGCCAGGCGTGTGTCTTCCTACAAGCAAGACTTCGTTTCAGGTAAACACAGTCACTTTTAAGCTCAAACGAAGCTACATTGTTCACGAAGCTCACACGTTTCTCGCTCTTACCTGAAAAGCATTGGATGTTAGAGGACCTGTGGTTTGTATCAGTTTCCGAAACAGACTTGAACTAGATATGGTCTGTGTGTGTAGGAAACACAGTTCTTTTGTTCTGAGCACACTCACGTTTCCCTCTATATTAGAGACTCTAGAAAGCAAGAGCATCCTTCTTGCTCTAAAGCAGAGTGTGTTTCATGGATGAGAACTGTGCCGTGTGTTTCCCTTCAGAAACGGAGTTAAATGCCAGGCTCTGTGTCTTCCTACAAGCTAGAATCATTTCAGGTAAACACAGTCACTTTTCATCTCAAAGGAAGCTACATTGTTCACGAAGCTCACACGTTTCTCGCTCTTAACTGGAAAGCATTGGATGTTAGAGGACCTGTGGTTTGTATCAGTTTCAGAAACAGACTTGAACTAGATATGGTCCGTGTGTGTAGGAAACACAGTTCTTTTGTTCTGAGCACACTCACGTTTCCCTCTATATTAGAGACTCTAGAAAGCAAGAGCATCCTTCTTGCTCTAAAGCAGAGTGTGGTTCATGGATGAGAACTGTGCCGTGTGTTTCCCTTCAGAAACGGAGTTAAATGCCAGGCTCTGTGCCTTCCTACAAGCAAGACTTCGTTTCAGGTAAACACAGTCACTTTTCAGCTCAAAAGAAGCTACATTGTTCACGAAGCTCACACGTTTCTCGCTCTTAACTGAAAAGCATTGGATGTTAGACGACCTATGGTTTGTATCAGTTTCAGAAACAGAGTTGAATTAGATATGGTCTGTGTGTGTAGGAAACACAGTTCTTTTGTTCTGAGCACACTCACGTTTCCCTCTGTTTTAGAGACCCTAGAAAGCAAGAGCGTGCTTCTTGCTCTAAAGCAGAGTGTGTTTCATGGATGAGAACTGTGTCGTGTGTTTCCCTTCAGAAACGGAGTTAAGTTCCAGACGTGTGTCTTCCTACAATCAAGACTTCTTTTCAGGTAAACACAGTCACTTTTCAGCTCAAACGAAGCTACATTGTTCACGAAGCTCAAACGTTTCTCGCTCTTAACTGAAAAGCATTGGATGTTAGAGGACCTGTTGTTTGTATCAGTTTCAGAAACATACTTGAACTAGATATGGTATGTGTGTGTAGGAAACACAATTCTTTTGTCTGAGCACACTCACGTTTCCCTCTATATTAGAGACTCTAGAAAGCAAGAGCGTGCTTCTTGCTCTAAAGCAGAGTGTGTTTCATGGATGAGAACTGTGCCGTGTGTTTCCCTTCAGAAACGGAGTTGAATGCCTGGCGTGTGTCTTCCTACAAGCAAGACTTTGTTTCAGGTAAACGCAGTCACTTTTCAGCTCAAACGATGCTACATTGTTCACAAAGCTCACACGTTTCTCCCTCTTAACTGAAAAGCATTGGATGTTAGAGGATCTGTGGTTTGTATCAGTTTCAGAAACAGAGTTGAACTAGATATGGTCCGTGTGTAGGAAACACAGTTTTTTGTTCTGAGCACACTCAGGTTTCCCTCTGTATTAGCGACTCTAGAAAGCAAGAGTGTGCTTCTTGCTCTAAAGCAGTGTGTGTTTCATGGAAGAGGACTGTGCCGTGTGTTTCCCTTCAGAATCGGAGTTAAATGCCAGGCTCTGTGTCTTTCTTCAAGCAAGACTTCGTTTCAGGTAAACACAGTCACTTTTCATCTCAAAAGAAGCTACATTGTTCACGAAGCCCACACGTTTTTCGCTCTTAACTGAAAAGCATTGGATGTTAGAGGACCTGTGGTTTGTATCAGTTTCAGAAACAGAGTTGAACTAGATATGGTCCGTGTGTGTAGGAAACACAGTTCTTTTGTTCTGAGCACACTCACGTTTCCCTCTGTATTAGAGACTCTAGAAAGCAAGAGCATCCTTCTTGCTCTAAAGCAGAGTGTGTTTCATGGATGCGAACTGTGCCGTGTGTTTCCCTTCAGAAACGGAGTTAAATGCCAGGCTCTGTGTCTTTCTTCAAGCAAGACTTCATTTCATGTAAACGCAGTAACTTTTCAGCTCAAACGAAGCTACATTGTTCACGAAGCCCACACGTTTCTCGCTCTTAACTGAAAAGAATTGGATGTTAGAGGACCTGTGGTTTGTATCAGTTTCAGAAACAGAGTTGAACTAGATATGGTCCGTGTGTGTAGGAAACACAGTTCTTTTGTTCTGAGCTCACTCACGTTTCCCTCCGTATTAGAGACTCTAGAAAGCAAGAGCGTGCTTCTTGCTCTAAAGCAGAATGTGTTTCATGGATGAGGACTGTGCCGTGTGTTTCCCTTCAGAAACGGAGTTAAATGCGAGAAGTGTGTCTTCCTACAAGCAAGAATTCGTTTCAGGTAAAAGCAGTCACTTTTCAGCTCAAACGAAGCTTCATTGTTCACGAAGCTCACCCGTTTCTCGCTCTTAACTGAAAAGCATTGGATGTTAGACGACCTGTGGTTTGTATCAGTGTCAGAAACAGAGTTGAACTAGATATGGTCCGTGTGTGTAGGAAACACAGTTCTTTTGTTCTGAGCACACTCACGTTTCCCTCTGTTTTAGAGACTCTAGAAAGCAAGAGCGTGCTTCTTGCTCTAAAGCAGAGTGTGTTTCATGGATGAGAACTGTGCCGTGTGTTTCCCTTCAGAAACGGAGTTGAATGCCAGGCGTGTGTCTTCCTACAAGCAAGACTTTGTTTCAGGTAAACGCAGTCACTTTTCAGCTCAAACGAAGCTACATTGTTCACAAAGCTCACACGTTTCTCCCTCTTAACTGAAAAGCATTGGATGTTAGAGGATCTGTGGTTTGTATCAGTTTCAGAAACAGAGTTGAACTAGATATGGTCCGTGTGTAGGAAACACAGTTTTCTGTTCTGAGCACACTCAGGTTTCACTCTGTATTAGAGACTCTAGAAAGCAAGAGTGTGCTTCTTGCTCTAAAGCAGAGTGTGTTTCATGGAAGAGGACTGTGCCGTGTGTTTCCCTTCAGAAACGGAGTTAAATGCCAGGCTCTGTGTCTTTCTTCAAGCAAGACTTCGTTTCAGGTAAACACAGTCACTTTTCACCTCAAACGAAGCTACATTGTTCACGAAGCTCACACGTTTCTCGCTCTTACCTGAAAAGCATTGGATGTTAGAGGACCTGTGGTTTGTATCAGTTTCAGAAACAGAGTTGAACTAGATATGGTCCGTGTGTGTAGGAAACACAGTTCTTTTGTTCTGAGCACACTCACGTTTCCCTCTGTATTAGAGACTCTAGAAAGCAAGAGCATCCTTCTTGCTCTAAAGCAGAGTGTGATTCATGAATGAGAACTGTGCCGTGTTTTTCCCTTCAGAAACGGAGTTAAATGCCAGGCTCTGTGCCTTCTTACAAGCAAGACTTCATTTCAGGTAAACACAGTCACTTTTCAGCTCAAACGAAGCTACATTGTTCACGAAGCTCACACGTTTCTCGCTCTTAACTGAAAAGCATTGGATGTTAGAGGACCTATGGTTTGTATCAGTTTCAGAAACAGAGTTGAATTAGATATGGTCTGTGTGTTTAGGAAACACAGTTCTTTTGTTCTGAGCACACTCATGTTTCCCTCTGTATTAGAGACTCTAGAAAGCAAGAGCGTGCTTCTTGCTCTAAAGCAGAGTGTGTTTCATGGAAGAGAACTGTGCCGTGTGTTTCCCTTCAGAAACGGAGTTAAATGCCAGGCGTGTGTCTTCCTACAAGCAAGACTTCGTTTCAGGTAAACACAGTCACTTTTCAGCTCAAACGAAGCTACATTGTTCACGAAGCTCACACGTTTCTCGCTCTTACCTGAAAAGCATTGGATGTTAGAGGACCTGTTCTTTGTATCAGTTTAAGAAACATACTTCAACTAGATATGGTATGTGTGTGTAGGAAACACAGTTCTTTTGTTCTGAGCACACTCACGTTTCCCTCTATATTAGAGACTCTAGAAAGCAGGAGCGTGCTTCTTGCTCTAAAGCAGAGTGTGTTTCATGGATGAGAACTGTGCCGTGTGTTTCCCTTCAGAAACGGAGTTGAATGCCATGCGTGTGTCTTCCTACAAGCAAGACTTTGTTTCAGGTAAACGCAGTCACTTTTCAGCTCAAACGATGCTACATTGTTCACAAAGCTCACACGTGTCTCCCTCTTAACTGAAAAGCATTGGATGTTAGAGGATCTGTGGTTTGTATCAGTTTCAGAAACAGACTTGAACTAGATATGGTCTGTGTGTGTAGGAAACACAGTTCTTTTGTTCTGAGCACACTCACGTTTCCCTCTGTATTAGAGACTCTAGAAATCAAGAGCATCCTTCTTGCTCTAAAGCAGAGTGTGTTTCATGGATGAGAACTGTGCCGTGTGTTTCCCTTCAGAAACGGAGTTAAATGCCAGGCTCTGTGTCTGCCTACAAGCAAGAATCGTTTCAGGTAAACGCAGTCACTTTTCATCTCAAACGAAGCTACATTGTTCACGAAGCTCACACGTTCCTCGCTCTTACATGAAAAGCATTGGATGTTAGAGGACCTGTGGTTTGTATCAGTTTCAGAAACAGAGTTGAACTAGATATGGTCCGTGTGTGTAGGAAACACAGTTCTTTTGTTCTGAGCACACTCACGTTTCCCTCTGTATTAGAGACTCTAGAAAGCAAGAGCATCCTTCTTGCTCTAAAGCAGAGTGTGTTTCATGGATGAGAACTGTGCCGTGTTTTCCCTTCAGAAACGGAGTTAAATGCCAGGCTCTGTGTCTTCCTACAAGCTAGAATCGTTTCCGGTAAACACAGTCACTTTTCATTTCAAAGGAAGCTACATTGTTCACGAAGCTCACACGTTTCTCGCTCTTAACTGGAAAGCATTGGATGTTAGAGGACCTGTGGTTTGTATCAGTTTCAGAAACAGTCTTGAACTAGATATGGTCCGTGTAAGTAGGAAACACAGTTCTTTTGTTCTGAGCACACTCACGTTTCCCTCCATATTAGAGACGCTAGAAAGCAAGAACATCCTTCTTGCTCTAAAGCAGAGTGTGGTTCATGGATGAGAACTGTGCCGTGTGTTTCCCTTCAGAAACGGAGTTAAATGCCAGGCTCTGTTCCTTCCTACAAGCAAGACTTCGTTTCAGGTAAACACAGTCACTTTTCAGCTCAAACGAAACTACATTGTTCACGAAGCTCACACGTTTCTCGCTCTTAACTGAAAAGCTTTGGATGTTAGATGACCTATGGTTTGTATCAGTTTCAGAAACAGAGTTGAATTAGATATGGTCTGTGTGTATAGGAAACACAGTTCTTTTGTTCTGAGCACACTCACGTTTCCCTCTGTTTTAGAGACTCTAGAAAGCAAGAGCGTGCTTCTTGCTCTAAAGCAGAGTGTGTTTCATGGATGAGAACTGTGTCGTGTGTTTCCCTTCAGAAACGGAGTTAAATGCCAGACGTGTGTCTTCCTACAATCAAGACTTCTTTTCAGGTAAACACAGTCACTTTTCAGCTCAAACGAAGCTACATTGTTCACGAAGCTCACACGTTTCTCCCTCTTAACTGAAAAGCATTGGATGTTAGACGTCCTGTGGTTTGTATCAATTTTAGAAACAGAGTTGAACTAGATATGGTCCGTGTGTGTAGGAAACACAGTTCTTTTGTTCTGAGCACATTCACGTTTCCCTCTGTATTAGAGACTCTAGAAAGCAAGAGCATCCTTCTTGCTCTAAAGCAGAGTGTGTTTCATGTATGAGAACTGTGCTGTGTGTTTCCCTTCAGAAACGGAGTTAAATGCCATGCTCTGTGCCTTCCTACAAGCAAGACTTCGTTTTAGGTAAACGCAGTCACTTTTCAGCTCAAACGAAGCTACATTGTTCACGAAGCTCACACGTTTCTCGCTCTTAACTGAAAAGCATTGGATGTTAGAGGACCTCTGGTTTGTATCAGTTTCAGAAACAGAGTTGAATTAGATATGGTCTGTGTGTGTAGGAAACACAGTTCTTTTGTTCTGAGCACACTCACGATTCACTCTGTATTAGAGACTCTAGAAAGCAAGAGCGTGCTTCTTGCTCTAAAGCAGAATGTGTTTCATGGATGAGGAATGTGCCGCGTGTTTCCCTTCAGAAACGGAGTTAAATGCCAGAAGTGTGTCTTCCTACAAGCAAGACTTCGTTTCAGGTAAACGCAGTCACTTTTCACCTCAAACGAAGCTACATTGTTCATGAAGCTCACCAGTTTCTCGCTCTTAAGTGAAAAGCATTGGATGTTAGACGACCTGTGGTTTGTATCAGTGTCAGAAACAGAGTTGAACTAGATATGGTCCGTGTGTTTAGGAAACACAGTTCTTTTGTTCTGAGCACACTCACGTTTCCCTCTGTATTAGAGACTCTAGAAAGCAAGAGCGTGCTTCTTGCTCTAAAGCAGAGTGTGTTTCATGGATGAGAACTGTGCCGTGTGTTTCCCTTCAGAAACGGAGTTAAATGCGAGGCGTGTGTCTTCCTACAAGCAAGATTTCGTTTCAGGTAAACACAGTCACTTTTCAGCTCAAACGAAGCTACATTGTTCACGAAGCTCACACGTTTCTCGCTCTTACCTGAAAAGCATTGGATGTTAGAGGACCTGTGGTTTGTATCAGTTTCAGAAACAGACTTGAACTAGATATGGTCTGTGTGAGTAGGAAACACAGTTCTTTTGTTCTGAGCACACTCACGTTTCCCTCTGTATTAGAGACTCTAGAAATCAAGAGCATCCTTCTTGCTCTAAAGCAGAGTGTGTTTCATGGATGAGAACTGTGCCGTGTGTTTCCCTTCAGAAACGGAGTTAAATGCCAGTCTCTGTGTCTGCCTACAAGCAAGAATCGTTTCAGGTAAACGCAGTCACTTTTCATCTCAAACGAAGCTACATTGTTCACGAAGCTCACACGTTTCTCGCTCTTAACTGAAAAGCATTGGATGTTAGAGGACCTGTGGTTTGTATCAGGTTCAGAAACAGAGTTGAACTAGATATGGTCCGTGTGTGTAGGAAACACAGTTCTTTTGTTCTGAGCACACTCACGTTTCCCTCTGTATTAGAGACTCTAGAAAGCAAGAGCATCCTTCTTGCTCTAAAGCAGAGTGTGTTTCATGGATGAGAACTGTGCCGTGTTTTTCCCTTCAGAAACGGAGTTAAATGCCAGGCTCTGTGCCTTCTTACAAGCAAGACTTCATTTCAGGTAAACACAGTCACTTTTCAGCTCAAACGAAGCTACATTGTTCAAGAAGCTCAAACGTTTCTCGCTCTTAACTGAAAAGCATTGGATGTTAGAGGACCTGTTGTTTGTATCAGTTTCAGAAACATACTTGAACTAGATATGGTATGTGTGTGTAGGAAACACAGTTCTTTTGTCTGAGCACACTCACGTTTAACTCTATATTAGAGACTCTAGAAAGCAAGAGCGTGCTTCTTGCTCTAAAGCAGAGTGTGTTTCATGGATGAGAACTGTGCCGTGTTTTTCCCTTCAGAAACGGAGTTAAATGCCAGGCTCTGTGCCTTCTTACAAGCAAGACTTCATTTCAGGTAAACACAGTCACTTTTCAGCTCAAACGAAGCTACATTGTTCACGAAGCTCAAACGTTTCTCGCTCTTAACTGAAAAGCATTGGATGTTAGAGGACCTGTTGTTTGTATCAGTTTCAGAAACATACTTGAACTAGATATGGTATGTGTGTGTAGGAAACACAATTCTTTTGTCTGAGCACACTCACGTTTCCCTCTATATTAGAGACTCTAGAAAGCAAGAGCGTGCTTCTTGCTCTAAATCAGAGTGTGTTTCATGGATGAGAACTGTGCCGTGTGTTTCCCTTCAGAAACGGAGTTGAATGCCAGGCGTGTGTCTTCCTACAAGCAAGACTTTGTTTCAGGTAAACGCAGTCACTTTTCAGCTCAAACGATGCTACATTGTTCACAAAGCTCACACGTTTCTCCCTCTTAACTGAAAAGCATTGGATGTTAGAGGATCTGTGGTTTGTATCAGTTTCAGAAACAGAGTTGAACTAGATATGGTCCGTGTGTAGGAAACACAGTTTTTTGTTCTGAGCACACTCAGGTTTCCCTCTGTATTAGCGACTCTAGAAAGCAAGAGTGTGCTTCTTGCTCAAAGCAGTGTGTGTTTCATGGAAGAGGACTGTGCCGTGTGTTTCCCTTCAGAAGCGGAGTTAAATGCCAGGCTCTGTGTCTTTCTTCAAGCAAGACTTCGTTTCAGGTAAACACAGTCACTTTTCATCTCAAAAGAAGCTACATTGTTCACGAAGCCCACACGTTTCTCGCTCTTAACTGAAAAGCATTGGATGTTAGAGGACCTGTGGTTTGTATCAGTTTCAGAAACAGAGTTGAACTAGATATGGTCCGTGTGTGTAGGAAACACAGTTCTTTTTTTCTGAGCACACTCACGTTTCCCTCTGTATTAGAGACTCTAGAAAGCAAGAGCATCCTTCTTGCTCGAAAGCAGAGTGTGTTTCATGGATGCGAACTGTGCCGTGTGTTTCCCTTCAGAAACGGAGTTAAATGCCAGGCTCTGTGTCTTTCTTCAAGCAAGACTTCATTTCATGTAAACGCAGTAACTTTTCAGCTCAAACGAAGCTACATTGTTCACGAAGCCCACACGTTTCTCGCTCTTAACTGAAAAGAATTGGATGTTAGAGGACCTGTGGTTTGTATCAGTTTCAGAAACAGAGTTGAACTAGATATGGTCCGTGTGTGTAGGAAACACAGTTCTTTTTTTCTGAGCACACTCACGTTTCCCTCTGTATTAGAGACTCTAGAAAGCAAGAGCATCCTTCTTGCTCGAAAGCAGAGTGTGTTTCATGGATGCGAACTGTGCCGTGTGTTTCCCTTCAGAAACGGAGTTAAATGCCAGGCTCTGTGTCTTTCTTCAAGCAAGACTTCATTTCATGTAAACGCAGTAACTTTTCAGCTCAAACGAAGCTACATTGTTCACGAAGCCCACACGTTTCTCGCTCTTAACTGAAAAGAATTGGATGTTAGAGGACCTGTGGTTTGTATCAGTTTCAGAAACAGAGTTGAACTAGATATGGTCCGTGTGTGTAGGAAACACAGTTCTTTTTTTCTGAGCTCACTCACGTTTCCCTCTGTATTAGAGACTCTAGAAAGCAAGAGCGTGCTTCTTGCTCTAAAGCAGAATGTGTTTCATGGATGAGGACTGTGCCGTGTGTTTCCCTTCAGAAACGGAGTTAAATGCGAGAAGTGTGTCTTCCTACAAGCAAGAATTCGTTTCAGGTAAACGCAGTCACTTTTCAGCTCAAACGAAGCTTCATTGTTCACGAAGCTCACCCGTTTCTCGCTCTTAACTGAAAAGCATTGGATGTTAGACGACCTGTGGTTTGTATCAGTGTCAGAAACAGAGTTGAACTAGATATGGTCCGTGTGTGTAGGAAACACAGTTCTTTTGTTCTGAGCACACTCACGTTTCCCTCTGTATTAGAGACTCTAGAAAGCAAGAGCGTGCTTCTTGCTCTAAAGCAGAGTGTGTTTCATGGATGAGAACTGTGCCGTGTGTTTCCCTTCAGAAACGGAGTTGAATGCCAGGCGTGTGTCTTCCTACAAGCAAGACTTTGTTTCAGGTAAACACAGTCACTTTTCAGCTCAAACGAAGCTACATTGTTCACAAAGCTCACACGTTTCTCCCTCTTAACTGAAAAGCATTGGATGTTAGAGGATCTGTGGTTTGTATCAGTTTCAGAAACAGAGTTGAACTAGATATGGTCCGTGTGTAGGAAACACAGTTTCTTGTTCTGAGCACACTCAGGTTTCACTCTTATTAGAGACTCTAGAAAGCAAGAGTGTGCTTCTTGCTCTAAAGCAGAGTGTGTTTCATGGAAGAGGACTGTGCCGTGTGATTCTCTTCAGAAGCGGAGTTAAATGCCAGGCTCTGTGTCTTTCTTCAAGCAAGACTTCGTTTCAGGTAAACACAGTCACTTTTCACCTCAAACGAAGCTACATTGTTCACGAAGCTCACACGTTTCTCGCTCTTACCTGAAAAGCATTGGATGTTAGAGGACCTGTGGTTTGTATCAGTTTCAGAAACAGAGTTGAACTAGATATGGTCTGTGTGTGTAGGAAACACAGTTCTTTTGTTCTGAGCACACTCACGTTTCCCTCTGTATTAGAGACTCTAGAAATCAAGAGCATCCTTCTTGCTCTAAAGAAGAGTGTGTTTCATGGATGAGAACTGTGCCGTGTTTTCCCTTCAGAAACGGTGTTAAATGCCAGGCTCTGTGTCTGCCTACAAGCAAGAATCGTTTCAGGTAAACGCAGTCACTTTTCATCTCAAACGAAGCTACATTGTTCACGAAGCTCACACGTTTCTCGCTCTTAACTGGAAAGCATTGGATGTTAGAGGACCTGTGGTTTGTATCAGTTTCAGAAACAGAGTTGAACTAGATATGGTCCGTGTGTGTAGGAAACACAGTTCTTTTGTTCTGAGCACACTCACGTTTCCCTCTGTATTAGAGACTCTAGAAAGCAAGAGCATCCTTCTTGCTCTAAAGCAGAGTGTGATTCATGAATGAGAACTGTGCCGTGTTTTTCCCTTCAGAAACGGAGTTAAATGCCAGGCTCTGTGCCTTCTTACAAGCAAGACTTCATTTCAGGTAAACACAGTCACTTTTCAGCTCAAACGAAGCTACATTGTTCACGAAGCTCACACGTTTCTCGCTCTTAACTGAAAAGCATTGGATGTTAGAGGACCTATGGTTTGTATCAGTTTCAGAAACAGAGTTGAATTAGATATGGTCTGTGTGTGTAGGAAACACAGTTCTTTTGTTCTGAGCACACTCATGTTTCCCTCTGTATTAGAGACTCTAGAAAGCAAGAGCGTGCTTCTTGCTCTAAAGCAGAGTGTGTTTCATGGAAGAGAACTGTGCCGTGTGTTTCCCTTCAGAAACGGAGTTAAATGCCAGGCGTGTGTCTTCCTACAAGCAAGACTTCGTTTCAGGTAAACACAGTCACTTTTCAGCTCAAACGAAGCTACATTGTTCACGAAGCTCACACGTTTCTCGCTCTTACCTGAAAAGCATTGGATGTTAGAGGACCTGTTCTTTGTATCAGTTTCAGAAACATACTTCAACTAGATATGGTATGTGTGTGTAGGAAACACAGTTCTTTTGTTCTGAGCACACTCACGTTTCCCTCTATATTAGAGACTCTAGAAAGCAGGAGCGTGCTTCTTGCTCTAAAGCAGAGTGTGTTTCATGGATGAGAACTGTGCCGTGTGTTTCCCTTCAGAAACGGAGTTGAATGCCATGCGTGTGTCTTCCTACAAGCAAGACTTTGTTTCAGGTAAACGCAGTCACTTTTCAGCTCAAACGATGCTACATTGTTCACAAAGCTCACACGTGTCTCCCTCTTAACTGAAAAGCATTGGATGTTAGAGGATCTGTGGTTTGTATCAGTTTCAGAAACAGACTTGAACTAGATATGGTCTGTGTGTGTAGGAAACACAGTTCTTTTGTTCTGAGCACACTCACGTTTCCTTCTGTATTAGAGACTCTAGAAATCAAGAGCATCCTTCTTGCTCTAAAGCAGAGTGTGTTTCATGGATGAGAACTGTGCCGTGTGTTTCCCTTCAGAAACGGAGTTAAATGCCAGGCTCTGTGTCTGCCTACAAGCAAGAATCGTTTCAGGTAAACGCAGTCACTTTTCATCTCAAACGAAGCTACATTGTTCACGAAGCTAACACGTTTCTCGCTCTTACATGAAAAGCATTGGATGTTAGAGGACCTGTGGTTTGTATCAGTTTCAGAAACAGAGTTGAACTAGATATGGTCCGTGTGTGTAGGAAACACAGTTCTTTTGTTCTGAGCACACTCACGTTTCCCTCTGTATTAGAGACTCTAGAAAGCAAGAGCATCCTTCTTGCTCTAAAGCAGAGTGTGTTTCATGGATGAGAACTGTGCCGTGTGTTTCCCTTCAGAAACGGAGTTATATGCCAGGCTCTGTGTCTACCTACAAGCTAGAATCGTTTCAGGTAAACACAGTCACTTTTCATCTCAAAGGAAGCTACATTGTTCACGAAGCTCACACGTTTCTCGCTCTTAGCTGGAAAGCATTGGATGTTAGAGGACCTGTGGTTTGTATCAGATTCAGAAACAGTCTTGAACTAGATATGGTCCGTGTGTGTAGGAAACACAGTTCTTTTGTTCTGAGCACACTCACGTTTCCCTCTATATTAGAGACGCTAGAAAGCAAGAGCATCCTTCTTGCTCTAAAGCAGAGTGTGGTTCATGGATGAGAACTGTGCCGTGTGTTTCCCTTCAGAAACGGAGTTAAATGCCAGGCTCTGTGCCTTCCTACAAGCAAGACTTCGTTTCAGGTAAACACAGTCACTTTTCAGCTCAAACGAAGCTACATTGTTCACGAAGCTCATACGTTTCTCGCTCTTAACTGAAAAGCATTGGATGTTAGACGACCTATGGTTTGTATCAGTTTCAGAAACAGAGTTGAATTAGATATGGTCTGTGTGTGTAGGAAACACAGTTCTTTTGTTCTGAGCACACTCACGTTTCCCTCTGTTTTAGAGACTCTAGAAAGCAAGAGCGTGCTTCTTGCTCTAAAGCAGAGTGTGTTTCATGGATGAGAACTGTGTCGTGTGTTTCCCTTCAGAAACGGAGTTAAATGCCAGACGTGTGTCTTCCTACAATCAAGACTTCTTTTCAGGTAAACACAGTCACTTTTCAGCTCAAACGAAGCTACATTGTTCACGAAGCTCACACGTTTCTCCCTCTTAACTGAAAAGCATTCGATGTTAGACGTCCTGTGGTTTGTATCAATTTTAGAAACAGAGTTGAACTAGATATGGTCCGTGTGTGTAGGAAACACAGTTCTTTTGTTCTGAGCACATTCACGTTTCCCTCTGTATTAGAGACTCTAGAAAGCAAGAGCGTGCTTCTTGCTCTAAAGCAGAGTGTGTTTCATGTATGAGAACTGTGCTGTGTGTTTCCCTTCAGAAACGGAGTTAAATGCCATGCTCTGTGCCTTCCTACAAGCAAGACTTCGTTTTAGGTAAACGCAGTCACTTTTCAGCTCAAACGAAGCTACATTGTTCACGAAGCTCACACGTTTCTCGCTCTTAACTGAAAAGCATTGGATGTTAGAGGACCTGTGGTTTGTATCAGTTTCAGAAACAGAGTTGAATTAGATATGGTCTGTGTGTGTAGGAAACACAGTTCTTTTGTTCTGAGCACACTCACGATTCCCTCTGTATTAGAGACTCTAGAAAGCAAGAGCGTGCTTCTTGCTCTAAAGCAGAATGTGTTTCATGGATGAGGACTGTGCCGCGTGTTTCCCTTCAGAAACGGAGTTAAATGCCAGAAGTGTGTCTTCCTACAAGCAAGACTTCGTTTCAGGTAAACGCAGTCACTTTTCACCTCAAACGAAGCTACATTGTTCATGAAGCTCACCAGTTTCTCGCTCTTAAGTGAAAAGCATTGGATGTTAGACGACCTGTGGTTTGTATCAGTGTCAGAAACAGAGTTGAACTAGATATGGTCCGTGTGTTTAGGAAACACAGTTCTTTTGTTCTGAGCACACTCACGTTTCCCTCTGTATTAGAGACGCTAGAAAGCAAGAGCCTGCTTCTTGCTCTAAAGCAGAGTGTGTTTCATGGATGAGAACTGTGCCGTGTGTTTCCCTTCAGAAACGGAGTTAAATGCGAGGCGTGTGTCTTCCTACAAGCAAGATTTCGTTTCAGGTAAACACAGTCACTTTTCAGCTCAAACGAAGCTACATTGTTCACGAAGCTCACACGTTTCTCGCTCTTAACTGAAAAGCATTGGATGTTAGAGGACCTGTGGTTTGTATCAGGTTCAGAAACAGAGTTGAACTAGATATGGTCCGTGTGTGTAGGAAACACAGTTCTTTTGTTCTGAGCACACTCAAGTTTCCCTCTGTATTAGAGACTCTAGAAAGCAAGAGCATCCTTCTTGCTCTAAAGCAGAGTGTGTTTCATGGATGAGAACTGTGCCGTGTTTTTCCCTTCAGAAACGGAGTTAAATGCCAGGCTCTGTGCCTTCTTACAAGCAAGACTTCATTTCAGGTAAACACAGTCACTTTTCAGCTCAAACGAAGCTACATTGTTCACGAAGCTCAAACGTTTCTCGCTCTTAACTGAAAAGCATTGGATGTTAGAGGACCTGTTGTTTGTATCAGTTTCAGAAACAGAGTTGAACTAGATATGGTCCGTGTGTGTAGGAAACACAGTTCTTTTGTTCTGAGCACACTCACGTTTCCCTCTGTATTAGAGACTCTAGAAAGCAAGAGCATCCTTCTTGCTCTAAAGCAGAGTGTGTTTCATGGATGCGAACTGTGCCGTGTGTTTCCCTTCAGAAACGGAGTTAAATGCCAGGCTCTGTGTCTTTCTTCAAGCAAGACTTCATTTCATGTAAACGCAGTAACTTTTCAGCTCAAACGAAGCTACATTGTTCACGAAGCCCACACGTTTCTCGCTCTTAACTGAAAAGAATTGGATGTTAGAGGACCTGTGGTTTGTATCAGTTTCAGAAACAGAGTTGAACTAGATATGGTCCATGTGTGTAGGAAACACAGTTCTTTTGTTCTGAGCACACTCACGTTTCACTCTGTATTAGAGACTCTAGAAAGCAAGAGCGTGCTTCTTGCTCTAAAGCAGAAAGTGTTTCATGGATGAGGACTGTGCCGTGTGTTTCCCTTCAGAAACGGAGTTAAATGCGAGAAGTGTGTCTTCCTACAAGCAAGAATTCGTTTCAGGTAAACGCAGTCACTTTTCACCTCAAACGAAGCTTCATTGTTCACGAAGCTCACCCGTTTCTCGCTCTTAACTGAAAAGCATTGGATGTTAGACGACCTGTGGTTTGTATCAGTTTCAGAAACAGTCTTGAACTAGATATGGTCCGTGTGTGTAGGAAACACAGTTTTTTTGTTCTGAGCACACTCAGGTTTCCCTCTGTATTAGCGACTCTAGAAAGCAAGAGTGTGCTTCTTGCTCTAAAGCAGTGTGTGTTTCATGGAAGAGGACTGTGCCGTGTGTTTCCCTTCAGAAGCGGAGTTAAAAGCCAGGCTCTGTGTCTTTCTTCAAGCAAGAATTCATTTCAGGTAAACACAGTCACTTTTCACCTCAAAAGAAGCTACATTGTTCACGAAGCCCACACGTTTCTCGCTCTTAACTGAAAAGCATTGGATGTTAGAGGACCTGTGGTTTGTATCAGTTTCAGAAACAGAGTTGAACTAGATATGGTCCGTGTGTGTAGGAAACACAGTTCTTTTGTTCTGAGCACACTCACGTTGCCCTCTGTATTAGAGACTCTAGAAAGCAAGAGCATCCTTCTTGCTCTAAAGCAGAGTGTGTTTCATGGATGCGAACTGTGCCGTGTGTTTCCCTTCAGAAACGGAGTTAAATGCCAGGCTCTGTGTCTGCCTAAAAGCAAGAATCGTTTCAGGTAAACGCAGTCACTTTTCATCTCAAACGAAGCTACATTGTTCACGAAGCTCACACTTTTCTCGCTCTTAACTGAAAAGCATTGGATGTTAGAGGACCTGTGGTTTGTATCAGGTTCAGAAACAGAGTTGAACTAGATATGGTCCGTGTGTGTAGGAAACACAGTTCTTTTGTTCTGAGCACACTCAAGTTTCCCTCTGTATTAGAGACTCTAGAAAGCAAGAGCATCCTTCTTGCTCTAAAGCAGAGTGTGTTTCATGGATGAGAACTGTGCCGTGTTTTTCCCTTCAGAAACGGAGTTAAATGCCAGGCTCTGTGCCTTCTTACAAGCAAGACTTCATTTCAGGTAAACACAGTCACTTTTCAGCTCAAACGAAGCTACATTGTTCACGAAGCTCAAACGTTTCTCGCTCTTAACTGAAAAGCATTGGATGTTAGAGGACCTGTGGTTTGTATCAGTTTCAGAAACAGAGTTGAACTAGATATGGTCCGTGTGTAGGATACACAGTTTTTTTGTTCTGAGCACACTCAGGTTTCCCTCTGTATTAGCGACTCTAGAAAGCAAGAGTGTGCTTCTTGCTCTAAAGCAGAGTGTGTTTCATGGATGCGAACTGTGCCGTGTGTTTCCCTTCAGAAGCGGAGTTAAAAGCCAGGCTCTGTGTCTTTCTTCAAGCAAGAATTCGTTTCAGGTAAACACAGTCACTTTTCACCTCAAAAGAAGCTACATTGTTCATGAAGCCCACACGTTTCTCGCTCTTAACTGAAAAGCATTGGATGTTAGAGGACCTGTGGTTTGTATCAGTTTCAGAAACAGAGTTGAACTAGATATGGTCCGTGTGTGTAGGAAACACAGTTCTTTTGTTCTGAGCACACTCACGTTTCCCTCTGTATTAGAGACTCTAGAAAGCAAGAGCATCCTTCTTGCTCTAAAGCAGAGTGTGTTTCATGGATGCGAACTGTGCCGTGTGTTTCCCTTCAGAAACGGAGTTAAATGCCAGGCTCTGTGTCTTTCTTCAAGCAAGACTTCATTTCATGTAAACGCAGTAACTTTTCAGCTCAAACGAAGCTACATTGTTCACGAAGCCCACACATTTCTCGCTCTTAACTGAAAAGAATTGGATGTTAGAGGACCTGTGGTTTGTATCAGTTTCAGAAACAGAGTTGAACTAGATATGGTCCGTGTGTGTAGGAAACACAGTTCTTTTGTTCTGAGCACACTCACGTTTCCCTCTGTATTAGAGACTCTAGAAAGCAAGAGCGTGCTTCTTGCTCTAAAGCAGAATGTGTTTCATGGATGAGGACTGTGCCGTGTGTTTCCCTTCAGAAACGGAGTTAAATGCGAGAAGTGTGTCTTCCTACAAGCAAGAATTCGTTTCAGGTAAACGCAGTCACTTTTCACCTCAAACGAAGCTTCATTGTTCACGAAGCTCACCCGTTTCTCGCTCTTAACTGAAAAGCATTGGATGTTAGAGGACCTGTTGTTTGTATCAGTTTCAGAAACAGAGTTGAACTAGATATGGTCCGTGTGTGTAGGAAACACAGTTCTTTTGTTCTGAGCACACTCACGTTTCCCTCTGTATTAGAGACTCTAGAAAGCAAGAGCATCCTTCTTGCTCTAAAGCAGAGTGTGTTTCATGGATGAGAACTGTGCCGTGTGTTTCCCTTCAGAAACGGAGTTAAATGCCAGGCTCTGTGTCTACCTACAAGCTAGAATCGTTTCAGGTAAACACAGTCACTTTTCATCTCAAAGGAAGCTACATTGTTCACGAAGCTCACACGTTTCTCGCTCTTAGCTGGAAAGCATTGGATGTTAGAGGACCTGTGGTTTGTATCAGATTCAGAAACAGTCTTGAACTAGATATGGTCCGTGTGTGTAGGAAACACAGTTCTTTTGTTCTGAGCACACTCACGTTTCCCTCTATATTAGAGACGCTAGAAAGCAAGAGCATCCTTCTTGCTCTAAAGCAGAGTGTGGTTCATGGATGAGAACTGTGCCGTGTGTTTCCCTTCAGAAACGGAGTTAAATGCCAGGCTCTGTGCCTTCCTACAAGCAAGACTTCGTTTCAGGTAAACACAGTCACTTTTCAGCTCAAACGAAGCTATATTGTTCACGAAGCTCATACGTTTCTCGCTCTTAACTAAAAAGCATTGGATGTTAGACGACCTATGGTTTGTATCAGTTTCAGAAACAGAGTTGAATTAGATATGGTCTGTGTGTGTAGGAAACACAGTTCTTTTGTTCTGAGCACACTCACGTTTCCCTCTGTTTTAGAGACTCTAGAAAGCAAGAGCGTGCTTCTTGCTCTAAAGCAGAGTGTGTTTCATGGATGAGAACTGTGTCGTGTGTTTCCCTTCAGAAACGGAGTTAAATGCCAGACGTGTGTCTTCCTACAATCAAGACTTCTTTTCAGGTAAACACAGTCACTTTTCAGCTCAAACGAAGCTACATTGTTCACGAAGCTCACACGTTTCTCCCTCTTAACTGAAAAGCATTCGATGTTAGACGTCCTGTGGTTTGTATCAATTTTAGAAACAGAGTTGAACTAGATATGGTCCGTGTGTGTAGGAAACACAGTTCTTTTGTTCTGAGCACATTCACGTTTCCCTCTGTATTAGAGACTCTAGAAAGCAAGAGCGTGCTTCTTGCTCTAAAGCAGAGTGTGTTTCATGTATGAGAACTGTGCTGTGTGTTTCCCTTCAGAAACGGAGTTAAATGCCATGCTCTGTGCCTTCCTACAAGCAAGACTTCGTTTTAGGTAAACGCAGTCACTTTTCAGCTCAAACGAAGCTACATTGTTCACGAAGCTCACACGTTTCTCGCTCTTAACTGAAAAGCATTGGATGTTAGAGGACCTGTGGTTTGTATCAGTTTCAGAAACAGAGTTGAATTAGATATGGTCTGTGTGTGTAGGAAACACAGTTCTTTTGTTCTGAGCACACTCACGATTCCCTCTGTATTAGAGACTCTAGAAAGCAAGAGCGTGCTTCTTGCTCTAAAGCAGAATGTGTTTCATGGATGAGGACTGTGCCGCGTGTTTCCCTTCAGAAACGGAGTTAAATGCCAGAAGTGTGTCTTCCTACAAGCAAGACTTCGTTTCAGGTAAACGCAGTCACTTTTCACCTCAAACGAAGCTACATTGTTCATGAAGCTCACCAGTTTCTCGCTCTTAAGTGAAAAGCATTGGATGTTAGACGACCTGTGGTTTGTATCAGTG